>BRZM01002234.1:0-88571 GCA_033238685.1 Lates japonicus
CAACTGTCAACTGTAGGTGAACCCAGAAAATATGCTTTTGTTTGATAGTTTGTTAGATAGATTTTTCAGACACACTTTTCAAGCAAAAGCTCATAGCCTTGTTCTACAAGCCTCAAGCTGGGGTAAAAAGCTAGTATAGCACTTTTATGTTGCCATAGGCTGCAGCACACAGTGACCTGTATATGATTCCTTGTGGATTTTGAGTCAGTTACAAGAATAAAAGTAAAACATATAAGTGCTATTTTACTTATTATCAACAAATTATCCTGTCCAATCAAATTAGCTGGCCAGAACAAACTGTTGTTTAGTGTAAAAAATATTGAGGGTGTGTGAACCAGACTGGACAATATGGCCAGTGGGGTTCAGGCAGCAAAGGCAAGAAAGCAACTGAGAACAGGAAATGTTGGCAGATCTGGTCCAGTGACAGATGGCGACGCAGAGATGTCCAGGTGTGTGTGCCTGTGTTTGTGTGAGCCTGAGTATGTTTCATTTGCTTCTATGCCAGCTCTCTGACTAACACTAAGCTAGTTAGCAATATTTCTTGCTTTCTCCTGTTATTACAAAGCTACCCTGCTGTGGAGAGCATTTAGACACAGTTACGCATACATTAATAACTACTGGTATTAGAAACCATAATACTCAGCTGCATGCCATACAGTGTTACTCATAACTAACAGCAACAAGCAAAGGAAAGCCACTCAAACAAACCAAAAATCCTCTTGCTCCCCTATCTTTAAGCAGCTTGTCCACACACAGCAGCCAAATTACTGAGACAGACAGATATGGGTTAATTTCATGTTTTCATGTTGCTCCACAAACAAGTTCCAGCAGGGTAATCGGCTACAAAATTATTCATAGGTCTCCTCTGAAAATATGTAAATTCCTTCGCTTGCAGAAATGCCATGTAATACCTTGTGTGATCACATACCTAAATATATCAGGTTTACAAGGAAGAACCAAGACAGGGATTGGGCATATTATCTAGAGGGGCCTACGCCAGGGTACACTTGTTGAACTTCATTATTATTACTGTGACTTCATTTACTTTGACTTGCACCTTATTAGCATTTTTAGAAAAAAGACTAAAGCATGCCTCAAGCTCATTTACTACAGCAACCACAGTTTCTGGTAATTCATCAGCCTGGGTTCAGCAGCAGCTTAAAAAGTTAAGTTTGCTGGTAGAAAGTACTGAGTTAGTTCAGACGATCTAGACGCCCTTGAGCAAGTTCTGGACCATTTCTTCCCTACTTTATTCCTCCCAATCACATTCTCTATGATCTCTATAAAGCTCGAATACATCCTCTATCGCTCACCCTACCTCCTTATACTTCTCCACACCATAAATCATGGAAAGTCATAAACAACCAGTGAGCCATTAGACATGAGGAGAGTCATCGGGCTGTGACATATGACCAAAACAGGCCACTAGAAACAAGCAATTTCAGCTTGTTCTGTCTGATCGTACTCTTCTGTTGTCTGTTCTGCAGTCCGTAGCAGACCTGACTTGATCGCGAGTCAGCCCTATAATTACCTTGTGATAAAGATGTTGAAGTTTGCCAGCTTGGTTGAAAAGAAAATAGTGGTGCAGTCTAATCCCTGGAGGCCACTCGCCCCATTTCTGTAAATTCTTCATGAGCTGGCTTTTCTGTGACAGTTCTACACCTGGACAAGTGTCCCTTTTCTCTGTGTGGCATAACTTGTGGCTCCATTATATTCACTCCGCAGCCTGCGTCATGCTGCATTAGCTGTGTGAAGGGCAGACTGACAGGAGTGGCTGTCGTAAAATGGTTATACAAAGTTACTGCAGCATGCCATTATCCTTCTCCCTTAGAGGGTACAATTCACATCTTTTACCCAAGAGTCTGGTGGGGCATTTTGATGCAGCCATATGCCTCTGTTAGGTTTTAACAGGCTACATTTTTCAGTGCCTTTTGGGGGAAGAATATCATTTCAGGGGAGTGGACAAGAATTTCCTTGTGTCACCATTTAGAATTCAATTATTAATAGGTGTCCAAGAAAGTGAATCTTCCAATCGTCTTTTTCACAACTGCTCTAATCAATATTTTCACATTAACACTGTATCATATAGCTACTTATAATGTAACATTATCACCTGACACTGTCCTTTGGGTCCTGTAGGTACTGGAAATGTGTAAGGTCTATCATCAAGTCTATAGTATAAGTCATAAGACTGATAGCTCTGATAGATATTTTTGCTTTTATGGTTGTTTTGAACCATTCTGATAAAAAAAAAGAAGACTGTTATGTATTTGTAATTACCCTGTACACAGACAGTTTCATCATAATAAAAATCTAAACCTAATAATTTTTTTTACCCATCACTCCCCTTTCTCCAACCCTCCCAATCTCTTCTCTTCTTCGTCTCCTTCACTCCAAAAATCTTTCTACTGTCAGTCCCACCGCCCATCTCCTCCCTCACACCATGAAAACAACCAGGAAAATGTTATATAAATCCAACACCAAGCCCTAGATTTTCGTTTCACTGTCATGTTGTGTTAGTAGACTGGAAAAAAAGACTGACAGAAATGGGCATCTTAGCCTGGCTTGCCCGGTTTTACACCGTGATATTACGCTTCTGTTGTCAAACTTGTCTTAAAGTGACACAGAAGACAGCTACTCATTTCTGTTTTTTCTAACATGTACTCATAAATACTATGATATAATGATGAATAGTTAGCTGCTCGGGCCCCAAAACAACACAGAATCTTTTACAGTCTTTTACAGTCTTCACTGAAAAGAACTTACAAACCACTGCTTTAATTAGGTTTGAGAAGAAAAAAAAAGTCCCAGCTATAACAAAGACGGCCCCTCTCCTCATCCAGACTCATTAATATGTTAAGTACAGCATCTTGTGATATTCAGGGTTTCAAGAGGGGTCATCCAATCTTTGTGGGGTCTGCCTAAAAATGGAGGGCCAGATTTTCTAAGGCTTTTGTGCCTGTTCTTCAGGCACAGATGTGATGCATTCTGCCTCAAATACATGGTGTATTAATCAAGCAAGCTGGAGTTACAGCCGAGTTCGTCTTTTTCCTTACTGCATGTCAGTTACTGTACAAATAAAAGCAAAAGTTGTGTATGTACTCTGCTGTTTTTGATCGCATTTGCCTCAGTATTCTAGTGAAACATCAGCTGCATCAACACCATCTCCTCCTCCAACTCCTGCAACCTGAGCTGCTGGACCCTAGTGTATTTTGTACGTCTTATTCCATCTCTGTTTCATTTCTCATAAAGTTGTCCTAGTTGTAATGTTATACTTTCATTAGTAATAACATTCTTTTTTATGTGGAATTCGACTGCGTTGGGTGTAAAAGTTGCAGAGTCAAGATCACCATGTTATCTATTTTCTAGACTTGGCAAACTCGAAGAAATCCCACAGCTGAACTGTGCCTACAGTATGAGCTCTCCTTCTGCTGCGTTAGTAAATCAGAAGCTAACCACAGACAGATTGTGACACGAATTCGATAAAAACCACAGTGTACATTTGCAGATGAAGGAAATGTGGCCCCTTGGTCGTAAAGCGATCCACTGTTACTTTCATTTTGGTCGCTTAATGGTCAGGTGAGACCAGATGTGCCGGTGAGAGATCACATGTGTCCCCAAGCAACAAGGTGTGAACAAAGGTTCCGACCAAAAGGCAAAGACACCACTGGCACACTCCATAGCAGTGGGTGGCAGGTGTAAGTCACTTCATAGTTTGGCAGCCACAATAAAAAAATAAGAAGAACAAAAAGGAAGAATACCACAACAAACATGTGGGTAGTTCCCACTTAGAGTGACCACGTTTATTGCCAGACATGTTCTAATATCTTTCTTTCATTTATCAGTCCCTTAGATGAATTAGTAATTAATTGGTCAGTAGCTTGTTATCTCATAGGCCTTTGTGACCTGGCTTGTAATCAACATAGTTAAGTTCCAGGCTACCATCTCTCTGACTGTATTCCTAACTTAAATTGTCATTAACAGAGAGCTAAACTTCATACATTACTACCAGACAGCAGCAAAAGTTTGTAACTCTCAGTGAAAGTTCATTAGCCTTGCTTTAAGTTTTTCCTTTTTTTATAATTTTGGTCAGCATCTTGAAAAGAAAGCAACAGTAACAATGTTTTTCTAAAGTAGGTCTAATGGTATTTTCAGGCAGACAGCTGTTTATCATATTCTGTAGTAGTTAATATTCTTCATCCTTCGCAGGACGTACAGCAACAATGAAAAATAGACCTGAAATGTGACAAAATGCTTTAGACCATATGTGGTTTCAAGTGTGATTTAAAATACATGCTTAATGTCTAAACTGTATAAACAAAACTAGCAGGTTTAATTAGGCTGTGTGCTGTTCCAAAACTAAATTTAACATGTGATTCCCCAGATAAAAGCCCCTTTTTAGAATCCCCCAAGTAAAAATCATATTGCGTCAGCGCAGCCAAGAGAGAGAGACAGAGCAACATCAAAAACAATCGGTCTCTCTGGGGATGTTTTTTTTTTTTTTTTAAATAATGACAGCCTAGAACATTATTACACCACACTGGTAGAGGAGATTGAGCAAGATAGAGGAAAGAAAATTATGCCTAAGGATGACAATGGTAATTTTCACAAATGTTAGTCAGGAGATTGGTTCTTTTCCGTACAGCCTGGCGCAGGTGATGTGAATGCAGGCAAGTTTTCAATTTTCTACACAACACCTGAAAAGTCAACGTGGTCCCAGTTAGATTAATGAAAGCCTGGGGTTCTGTGTGTTACATAATCTCATCCAGGGGGGAGGTACAGAATATATCTGTTCTCTCCTCATTCTTCACTGCTCACCTTTACAGCTCTGCCTTTAATTAATTTCTCACCATTTTTGCACTCCCCCCCCCACCCCCCTGGCTTTATTGTACTGTCCTCATCCTCCCCATCTCATCTTTCATTTCTCCTCCCGTGTGTCCCACCTTCCTGTTGCACTCACCCCCTGTCCTCTCATGCACTTCTTGTTTTCATCCCTCTTCATCTCGCAGTCCTGTTTCTCCGACTCATAGTTACAATAAGCACTGGGTTAAAGACAAGCAACAGGTTTCATGACTAAATAAACAAATCACCATAAATAAACATCCTCCCTGTCACACTGCCTCTGGCACTGAACTACAAGCCCAAGCTGCTCCAATCAGGACGTTGTGTTTCGGTCACGTGACGGCACCGTCCCTCTGCCTCGCTCTGTTCGTGACAGGCAGGGTGAGTAACAGAAAGGGAAAAAAAAAAAAAAGATAGAGAGGAAGAAACAAAGGAGCAGGAAAAGTGCGAGGGACACCGAGATGGAGCGATACAGAGGAGGATAATGGAGGTGGAAGGAAAGGAATTAAGAGGCTCAGTGACACCATGAGAAATAGGAAGGGATGAGGGGAGAGACGGAGGGAGGAAGCAGGTTCAACAGAAAAAGGGTGGGAAAAGAGAGAAATGAGGCTGTTAGGATGTGACAGAGACATCAAAGAGGGAGAGAAAGAGAAAACAGGGACCGGCAGAGTGAGACAGGGAGATGGATAGGATGCCTTTGAGAACTGTGTGAAGAAGAGGGGGAGTAAGTGAAGATAGAGTAATGAAAATAAAAAAAAACTTGCTACTCAGTGGGCTATTACAGTGTCTCTCTCAGGAGGATTCGTCCTCCGCTCTACTGCAATATGGAGAAAATACACATGGTTTGATACTTTTTTTGGATATTGTGTCTGACTGATTTTCAACATTTTTAACAACAGATTGCACTAAATAATAGGGCTGGGTGACGATTCAATATTGTGACTTTGATTGGTATCATGCTGTGATGATATGATCATGTGTTATCATTTTACAAGGCTGACAATACCAAGCAAAATGTGACTAAAAACCAATGCTTATGTCTACATATTGGGATATACTCTGTATGTGAATACCATAAAAATACAATTAACATGTAATTTTTATTTTGCCCTCCAGCAATTTAGCATTGCGCTTCCATGAAGTTGGTGAACTTGTGAGAGGCAGATTCAAATATTAATAGTCTAAAGTGAAGCAACAGAAGCCAGTTTATCTTGACTTTTAATCTCAAGTATGAGTCAAGCCATTATAAACTATGGGTCCTTCATTTCCTATAATGCAACTCAATAGCATCTTTCAGCAGACCCTCCCTGCCCCGTAAACGCTCACATCTTTCAAACAACATGGCCCCAGTTTGTAACACACACAAATAACAACAAAAATGTGTAGTCTCCAAGGCTGAGCTGAGATAACCCTGATGACATCATGAAGGTAGATTTTGTCAGACTAGAAAAGGTCCCACTGGAGACACTGAAGACATCACACAACTGTCTTCACAGGCTGAATAATACTCTCTCTGACAAGTAAAATGAACTTGATGTATAAAATTGTTGGAGTGCTCCTTAATGACAAATTTGAACTGAAATGCCACTCAACCACTTAAAATCTTGAGCTAATAACAGATTCAAGTACATTAGAGGGGGGTAACGTTATTAAACATAATAGTTTTCAATTCCCTCTCCCTTTATCTTGCACAGTGATACAAACTGATGTAATAAAGCAATATAATAACCATTACTGGGAACTGTAATGGTTTTAATTTCCTGGAGCTTCATCAATAACCAATGACAGTTGCTTGCTAATTTGCTTGATTCTGGTTGGACTACCAGCAATGGGGGACATGAAAGATGTTAACATCTCTGTGGTAACAGTGACGTCTCAAACTGGTGGGAACAAGCTACAGTACATGATGTAGTGTTCAACAGTGACTCTGATCATTAAAAAAAGACAGATTAAACACATTTTTTCCAGTTTTACAGTTCACTGTTAGTCAGTGTCACAGTATTTATAAGTATAAATGTGCAAATTCCAAATGAAAAGAATAGTTAGGAAAGCCAAAGTTACAGGTCCAAGGTCATATTGATCCCAACCTCAATTACCCCCGGTGGCATGTTTTTTGAACATGAAGCTATAACATTTCTGATTAGTAATCTCCAACTGGGAATTTCACGCTGAGTTCCAGCTAAGAAACTTGAAAGCCACAAATGAGCAAATTGCTATACAATGATGACAGGCTGTCCAACAGAAGGACTTTCTACAGAGGATGGGTGACTTTGTGATGATTAATTATGTGTCACAATTCAGAAGAACATTTTGCTGAGAGAACAGTGCTTGCGTATACACTGTTTTTTTCTGTGCAGGGTAATTTAACTTTTCTAACTTAAACTGTGTATGAAAAAGTAGAGGTAAACAATAACGCCATTCTTACATAGGAAGTACTGCAGCAAAAACATCACAAGAACATCACAAATCAAAGGGGAAATGATCATATACAAAAGTCAAATTTCACTCATGTTATTCACCAATTTACTTATCTTGGGGGGACACACCATCATAGGAGTGAGACGCAAAGGTCAGTCGAGAAGAAGGCATGAGATAATGGCAGAGGCGGAAAGAGAAGAGTGTGGGTAAAGTCATCTGAGACCACTATGTAGGATATTTCCTCTGAGAAGCATGTGTGTGTGTGAAAGAGAGAGAGAGTGGGAGCATGTGAAAGAGAAAGAGAGACAGAGGAGAGTAATGCAAGGCATCCTGAGACATCTCTCTGATTAAGGACTTTCAGCTGACATGGTAATTAAATATGGAGGAGTATGGAGGAACAGCACAACTCACACACACACACACACACACTCTCTCCACTCATTCCAACACTTTACGCTCTGGTTAGCTGTGTAATTTTCAGGTCGTTTTGCCACAATCCCTGCAAGTTAAAATGCACACATAGAGCATGAATTTTTGCACTTGTAAGGACGCAGGCAGATTATCACTCACACACACACACAGTCTCTCACCTCTACAAAGATGAAACATGGGATGATGGAGTAGCTGCGCAGGGTGTTGTTGGACGCCATCTTGTCTCCTGTCGGGAGACTTCTCCTCTCAGGATTCACGGCTCTGTAAAGACAGGAACATCAAGTGTCAGCACTCATTATCTGATAATGACAGAAATTCACTGATGCCATTTCTAACTATTATAGTCGATGTATTTATTAATGGCACTCACTGATATGGACTATTGATGAAAACCGACCACCTACAGCTAGAACTTGGTGACAGTTAATTAAACTTTTAATGTGTCTTCCCTTATATCTGCAACAGAATAGAAGTAAAAGACAATGAGTAATTGAGTTTTTCTTCGACAAAAAACAAATGCTGTCATTTACTCTGCTAAGATATTTAGTAGTCTGGAATGCGATAGTAGCATTTTTTATTAATCGATTAATTATCAAATCCAAGTCCAAGGATTATTGAAACAAGAAAATCCCTTATATTTGGTATTTGATAAACGACTTAAGTGATCTCGTAATCTTATTATTAACCGCTGAGTTCACCACCTGCAAGACGAAGCTGGGGATTGGGTGGAACAGGCAGCCCTGAACACCCTGGGTAATACTTAATCTAAGAACAGCGCTGCATACTGTTAGCTTTACTCTGATGTTGGTATTTTGTTCTGATCCTGATTGTATTCTAACACATTTCTCTGTGTCAGTTAAAGCCTCTTTTTATGCATTTAACAACACTGATTCCAAGACTAAATTTGCCCTCAAGAGATAATACTTTTCTAATCATATCAGATTTATTATTGACTTTACTCCCCCTTGTTGTAAGCAACTGGCAGAGGCCACATACACTGACAAGAAACCACTGCTTTCACCCTCTGTCATCATGTTTTACTGTGTTTCATTATGGCTTCTAATTGTACAAACAACAACATGGTATTTCCTTGGAGAATAGCAAGCTGATTAGTGAGGTGTGAGTCAAATAGAAATTTCTGGTCAGGGCGAATACTGGAAAAAAAAATAAAACTGCTGCGTTATTTGCTTTTCTGGCTCTCGCCAGAACTGAGTGGCTTGTCAGTCATACAGCATTGTTTTTAATTTCTGAGCAGTGACAATGATAAAGTAAGGAGGTGTCGTGCTGATTCAGTGGGTGTAGATTAAGTGGGAAGCCAGAAATGTCAGTATCTGCTGCAACAGCAACTGTTGATTTATTAGTGTTAATCAACAAACTATAGCCCCTACAGATGTAATGTTCATAAATGTGTTATGGGGCTGTGGTGTACTTAATTCTCCATTAAAGAGGAACATTGTTCCCAATTTGAGCTCTCTCTTGTCTCTCTTTCCTACAGTGCAGATCTGAGTAGAGGCAGTGGTGTGTGGAGAGGGAGGAGGTTTGTTGTGAGCCAAGTTGGAGAGAGAGAAAAAAGGCAAGTGGAGTGTTTCAAATTCTACATTTGCATAACATTTTAATGATTTTCCTTCTTTCTTGCACCCAGATGATGAATTGTCTTTGAACAACTACTGCTCATTTCAACCACTGGAGATAGCGGAGCAAGTTTGGCTGTATATCAAACATCATGTTCTGTAAATGTTGAAAAAGATTGCTACCTTACTAAATAGCAGTGAAACCACCTAAAATGGTTTTGGCATGGGTTTTGTGATTAAAAGCAAAAGACTGCTGCTGTGATCCTGCAGACAAAGTTCACAGCAGCGGTCAGAATCTCCTGAAGCTCAGGAAACCTTCTGATACCCACACTTATCCTTTTACCCAGAAACAATATAGGCATGTCTCTGCCCACTGCTTAGCACTTGTATAGTAGTAACTGTAATCTACAAATCAACTTCCATCCCATCATCAACACTTTTTCCCAAGAAAGTCAATAGAATTTGACAAACTCAAAAATCTGTACATCAGTCAGGCGTACAATGAACAGAATAGTTGATTAAACCACTAAAGGTTAAAACTCATTCATTCAAAATTAATACATAATGATTCTTGGGTTTCTCATGCATGTTATAGGTTGATGGCATTGAGTCAAAGAGGTAAAATAATGGTATTTTTGGCAAGGAACCACCTTATATCTTATTGCTCCATTGAGTGTTTTTTTTCTAAATGTCATTTTAAATCAGTGATGTATGTTTGGATGTATTTAGGGCTGCAACTAATTATTTTCACCACTGATTAACCTGCTTATTATGTTCTCAGTTAAGCTGCTTTGTCCCTAAATCACAGGGACCCAAACTATATTCTAGCTGCACCGTTTCTGGTCTGTTTTTAGTCACAGGTGTAGCAGCATTTACTGTCTGGTCCAGTACAGCTGCTTGTAGTTGCTGTATCATAAGTACAATTGTAAGTCCTGTTTTGCTAACTAGATATACCTCACATGAAGCTCTTACAGTCCCAACTCTAAACCCACTTTGAAACCAATGCACCAATCTCACTGGAGTCATTAGATGCCCGGCAGACAGTTAGGCTGGCAGGTCTAAAATGTTGATCCCAGCCTGTCCCATCTCATTTAACTATCAATCCAGGCTAATCAAGGCGACATTAGATGGCAACAATCTGACCGCTGGTCTCCACAGCTCTTGCTGTGCTTTATGAAACTTAAACCAAAACAAATGTCTGCTGTTGTCTATGAAATATCAACAGTTTCAAATCAACACAGAGACCTGCCACCCCTGCCATCATTTTAAGCTTTTAACACTTACTGCAAATGACTGAAGGTGAGGAGAGGCTGGTACACACTATTTACCTGCAAAAGAAAATGCTGTGGTTAGCCTTCTCTCCTCTTGCCACCAGGAAGATGGTGTAAACTTCAACTCTGTGTCAACTACAGGCTCACTCTCCTGTCTGAGTACACTCCAGCAGGGTGGATGGCTGTCAGGTGAGGTTGATGGATGGTCTCTCCTAGCTACTTCAAAACTGCAAGAACCTGCCCTGAAAAGTCACACATGCCATATAAAATTTAATTAAATAGATAAATCATAAAAAAAGCTGCTGCTAGACATCCCTTCCTCGTCACAGCAGCATTAACAGTGTAATGGCCTCCAGTGACTCAGTGACTTTTCAGATTTAGCAGGTAGAAGCATCAGCTACAGAGAAGAAATTGAGCAGTCATGCTTGTAATGTGGTAAGCCCCCAAATTAAGCCACACTAATCACATTTACACCATTGTACTTCTGATACGTCATGATATGCTGCAATTTTTTTTATTTCTCTACAACAACCACAACAGGAAATCAATTCATCATTTCGTGGCTTGCTCCACTGAACCATGATTTTATCAGGCTAGTCAAATGGGGAAACAGCTCATGTACCCTAACTGTGATTTTCTTCTTTAATCTCTATCCCAGGAAATGTGACATTTTGAATTTTGTATAATATACAGCTTCCTGTACATTCGGTGGTCAGGAGCAGCTAGATTATAACTACGACAAATATCATAACTGGTGCATAGTTAACAAATAACCTAAGCGTCACCATGCAATACAACCACAATATTTTTCCCCACAATAATACAATAATATAACTGGGAAAGCAGAAGCCTACGATGCATTACCACCACAAACAAACAAACATCCGTTATGAACGTGAAGGAAAATCTGTACACACACAAAGATGACATGCAACAAAGCCCCTGGAATTGGAGCTTGTCATAGAATATGGTGTGTCTAAATCACTTGGCAAACAGATGTCACAAACAAACAATACAATTATGCAAGATTGTTTGGTAACCGTAGAACATATGCATGTCAATGTTTTCATTTTCCTGACCAATGACAAAAATTACAGAGTAAAACAGAGGTAGTTCCTCACCCACAGTAACACAATTCAATTCACTCGCCCCAATATCTGGATAGAACACCTCTTTTTCTTCCTGTTTCTTATCTGTCTTATGAGATGAGTTCCGGGTACAGTCTTGGCTGTGGGCTCATAATCCAGTTAATTCTCCATAAGTTTGCTTAGACAGCAGAGAAGACAAATAATGTGCAGTAAAGTGCTACATGACTTGTTGTCCGTCACTAATTTCATTTCTCCATGTTGTCCATATAGCACCAGAATGATAGTCACCAAAACTGTAATAATGGTTTAGTATATGTCAGTTCATATAACTCCATTATTCACTCCTCCTCTTGGGGTTGTTTGTAATAAGCAACTGAACAAAATAGACCAGAAAAAGGCAATAATATATCTTTTTTTTTGGGACTGGCCAACCCATACCACAGTCTGTAAGCAATCTGACTAATAAAAAAGGTAATTCTTGCGTTTCCTTTTCCCATTATTATTTGTTATTTCCATTAGGAACTTGTAGTTGTAAATAGTTGTAGGCTCGTCATTTGTGATGTTCAGTGGGTCCGAACCTTAAACCTTTATTCGCGCCATTATTTTGGCGGACTGTTGATCTCAGCTCTTCAATTACCATTCTGTAGAGGCAATCATGCAGAGGAACAGACAAAAGAAACTAGCAATTTAACAGTTGACAGGCTGATGATTTGCAGCTTGGGGCTCTGTGACAGATGATTCAAATCAAGAAAATTTAAGAGGTATCAATGTCAAAGAGTTTACACCCCATTCATTATTTCTCACTCACAGAGCAGCCTTGCAAACCTGAGAGTCAAAAGTACTGAACAATTGGACCCTAGTCAAAAGTAAGGTCTTAACAGTTTCTCTTTTTCCCTAATATAAAGGATATCACAGTTTCAAAAGATGTTTCAAAGATCATAACCAAGGGTATTTAATTCAGGAGCCAGTTAATTACAGTCAGATGAAAGGTGATCAGACTGTCTTCCCCAATGACGATCTCATCAGGCTCAAACAGCCTACAGGCCTTGTCAGGATTCATCAGTATCTCCTCTCCACTCAGCCAGGCAGTGATGACTTTGTCTAGACGTGACTGCTCTCCTCTCCAGAGATGGCAGGGCGGCTGGCGAGAATATTGAGCCCAGAAATATCATCTGATTGACCATCTCCTGGTATCAGCTGAGTTGTTCTGCCTGACTGTGATGACTGCCTGAATGTAACTAAGCTGTGGAAGTGACAGAGCTGGTGATAGAGCTGAGAGTCAAAAAGCCAGGCATGGAAAAATGAAATATTACCTCCTGTTATCACTGCCAGCGTGCAGTGAGGTGTAGCCCTGCCACTACTCCTTCTAGCCTTGAACAGGAGCATCAGATATTGAGACTCTCACAAATGCCAAATTTAAAAGCAGCACTGGCCACTTCAAAACATAGCAGTTTCAAATCGTAGCAAGTGCCTGAACTATTTGGATTCTTGAACAGTTTGAACATCGTACATAAAATACCTTGCCTGAATTAAAATGTGCATAGTTTAGTTTAGAGAACATGTCCTCAGTGCTAAAACTATTCAACATTCAGTCTTTTTAATTCATTTATTAAACAAAAGCATGAAACATTTGCACTTTCAAGCTTGCCAACTGTGGTATTTGCTGCTTTTCCTATTTGGAATCATTGTGTATGTCTATCTCCGACTTTTAGAGCTTTTCACTAAAACATGGGTTCATCACCATGAGCAACACCCTTTCAAAGTGTCACACTGTTTTCACATTGTCATTTTAATACATTATCCTGGAAACCAAGAGTTGACCCAGAAAGACCTCTGATGTCACATACTTTCCTGGATGTTTCAAGTTATTTTTACAATACTCTGCTTTTTATGATGCTAGTAGCAGCTGAGCCTTACAGACCTATTTAAAAATGTACCATTAACCATTAGCTACTTTCATAGGCGGATGTAGAACTTCTCGTAATGATTGCTTTTGTTTGTTTGTCTTATGCTCATTGAGCTCCTTGCACAGTTATAGACCTAAATTAGGCTATTTTGAATTTTTCCATCAAAACTGAGAACATATTTGCTGGGAAACAGGCCAACTCAGCATGCCAGTCTGTGTTCAGATCTACTCTACAGTACACTGCTGTGCCTTTTTATTTGATTACAGAAAAATCCCATGGTTCTGGGTGCTTAAAATGCCCCTACTGTCATCAAATGGTTATTTTCACATTTATTCTACAACTAAAATCACCTTTCTTCCTGAAATCATAACTGTAAGGAAAGGTTTATGTCCAACGAGGGTGTATAAATCTCATTTTGAATTCCTCATCTGCTGACTGCACAACAATTTTACACTCCCTCACAGACACAGAGCTGTCCCGCAGCTGCCACTCTTGCCAACAGAGCATCTTTGTTGCTATAAATAGTCTGTTCATACTTCTTAGCGAAACACTTAAAAATTTTGAAATAAATCTGCTTTTTTTTGGACTGTAGAAAATAATATTAATAAATGTAAGTAATAAAGAGATCTGTACACACACAACTGTGTGTTAACATAAACTCTTGCCGTCATCTTTCCTCCTGTTTCCCCGCAAGGAGCTAAACATCAGACAGGACAAGGACTCTGTGGACGGAGCAAAGGGGCGTAAGAGTGAGAAACAGAAAGGGACAGGAAAGGTGTAGGGAAAATGACATGAGAGGAGCAGAAAAAAAGATGAAGTGAAAGCGAAATCATGGTTTAAGTTGGCTCATTGGGGAGAGAAGATCTTTTTGCTATCTCTTCTAGGAGATACTGTATCATCTTAAGCGGGAATTTACAAGCAAAGTCTTCATAAATGGTTTTCTCTTATACTGGCAGCCACAGCTCTTGATACTCATATCACACCTACCATCTGCACATATGGAAAGTTATATTTGGCCAACATACAGCATTTGGTTCAAAGATCCATACTGTTTCTTATATTTCTAGACGAAAATGCTAATAGCCTCTATACAATATTGTTAATTTCAAAAGCATTCACAAGAATCAATTATAGAGCAATTCCTTCTGCGGTAAGTAAACTGAATAAACAGTGAGTAAAGAAAATGTAGCAAATACATGATTAAAAGTCCTCTGAGACTAACTGTATTGATACACAGATGGTTCAAAAAGCAAAGCTTTCATTCATCACCACAAAGCCCCAGGTTCAAGCCTGGATTGGTCACACATTCCAACAAACACAATTAATTGCCCGTATTCAGCTGTGGGAAGCTGGTGAGGGGATCATGCCCATATATAACTGGCAAGCAGAAAAAAATCTCACCACAAGCTGCCCGGTCGCGCCAGCATTCCCTTAAGCACTATTTATTACATTTTGGGAAGACGTGTAGACTGCATCTTTCCTGAATTCTGGATTTAAATCTGAATTTGCTCGTCTTGGCTGACTTAGTCTCAATCCATTATGCCAGCAAATGCTTTATTCAAATTCACATGCTAGTCTTATAATCAACAATTAACAAGAGTGGTTCTACAGCCAGGTCTTTCTTTTACAGTACATATCAACTGCACTGCTATCTGCATTACCCTGCATAGAAGGTATAGAAGGAGCAAAGGAGGAAGTCAGGTGACAGTATATAAAGCAACAAAATCCGCATTAGGAGGAGGGTTTGCGTTGGATGAATGAATCAACAAAACACAGGTCTTTCTCACGAAGACTACTGTTTCTTATCCATGACCATTACACAACCTTAACTGCCTGTTAATTAATGTAACCAAGCACGATCTTATTTTGGCTTAACGCTGCTATCTTTCCTGAACACTTAAGTACTTTTTGTGATAAATATAACAAACCCGTGACTGTTCACAACTGGTCGTATCATGACAATGAATTGACGGTCATCTCCAACCTATATAGCTGTTTGGATGGAGACTCTTCCTTTTGAAAATATATATGATGAACAGTACGTTACCTGTGATATGTTAAGTCACAGTTGTTATGCCCGATGAAAGTTTAGCATCTAATTCAGTCCTACCACCCTTTACACATTTCTAAGTGGGTCTGTATTTGATTTTTCTAAAATTACTTCAACACTTGATTGTGAGGGATCATGAGGAATCACTTTTTGTCTCTGTGACAGACAGCTTAGCTGGAGAAATCTGCTACTTCGATGTAATGGGACATATGAATATCAAACACAGAGACAGTAAGATGAGATCTGAAATAGAACAAAGTTGAAAGTAAAGAAGATCAGGAATATCCTTTTAGAAATCCCAACTTCTCAAAAACCTTCCCCACGGAGACAGCCAGTGTTTGGCGAGAGAAGCCAGACATGAAGAAGCAGCTGAAAGAGCTAAAGAGATATTAGCTTGTTTCTTCAGATGCTGCTAACCAGCAACACGTACGGTCTCAAAGTACTAAACATTCTATATTTCCACATATCAGGCTTTGCCTCAGCTGCTAGCCTCCAGTTTCACCCTCCGTCTTTCTATTCAAAAAAGCAAAGTGGCATTTGTCTCTGAAGCTCATTTGTAGCTCACTGCAGTGGCAATCCTTTCATCCTCAATGTCTATCTCTGTCTGCTCATTCTCAGCTGCACAAAAACACATTTTATTATCAGCTGCTGTTAACTATAAATTCTCCTATTGAATTTGGGCTGGGAAATAAACAGTGTGTTACGACATCTAGATAGAATCAGTGCCTCTCTGACTTTCTTGTGGTTTGTTAACCCCTCTCAGCACAATCTACTTTATTGACTTTATTGATTGTTCATGAGAAACAAGGCCAAATAAGATTTTGTAATATTAATTTCCTCTAAAATCTGTTTTATATATTCAAATGAACAGTTCTGATTAAGTATGATGAATTGATAAGGGTTGGTGGTTGTTACTTCATCCCAACAAATGTCATTAGTAAACAACTGTAATTACTTCAGGTAGAGATTTTTGTATTCATATAAATTTAAGTTGGGGCGCATTTTACAAGTATCCCGACTACTGCATGTGTGTGTGTGTGTGTGTGTGTGTGTTTTCACTTACGTGTTAGATCTAGGTATTCTCATAAGTTGTTGCCCATGTAACATCTCCATCTATATTGAATCAAACACGCTCTTGATCTCTGAGTGTTCAGCTATTTTTTCAGTCCGATAACAACCATCAGAACCATCATGAGCCTTCCTCCTTAACCAGCGGAAGATAAAGAACGTTTCCTCACAGATTTCTCAGTTTCTACAATGTCATGCTACTGTGGCTTCTCATTACCCCTTACAATGCGTTTGTCGTGCCAAAAAGTTTTTATAGGAGATAGAGGGTAGCCGTCTATTTCTACGCACCCTGATCACAAATATCTCTATTTGGTATTAGATTATGCAGAACGGTAGCTAGTTAAAGATGTGACCCTTGGGAAATCAGCCTTTGCCAAAAACTCAGCCCTGTCTCCTAGAAATTACATTTATAGGTAAGAAAACTGAACAAACAGAACAGGGCTAAGTTTTCCTTTAATGTCATAAGGATTCTTGTTAATTTACATATTTACATACAAAATTGTTGAGCATTATTTAACTGTTTTATGGTTATGTAAAAAGGCAAAAGAGAAAAAATTCACAGTGACTTTGGACACAATGTGTTTAAGAAGACAACATATATTTCCCAACCTTAACTGAAACACTTTTGTTGCCTAAGCCTAAACTCACACAGGACTGTGGATGCAAACCCTGATCTCTGGTGTGATAGCTGCTGCTTTAGGTGAGCTTTGTATACTATACTAACCACATCCTTGAATAATCACTGCCTAAAAATGCAACTCATTTATTAAATTTTTTTTTTTTTTTTAAAAGCTGAATTTTGCATTATTATTATTGATAGTTATTCACCAACATTTAAAGACTTGACAAGACTCATGTACAGTAATATCACACACAAG
Organism: Lates japonicus; assembly: GCA_033238685.1. NCBI lineage: Eukaryota > Metazoa > Chordata > Actinopteri > Centropomidae > Lates > Lates japonicus. Next base: position 17,526 of record BRZM01002234.1, read on the forward strand.
CTAACTCCTTAGCTTAGCACAACACAACATGCCAGCTACAACAGAACAGTTGCAAGTCTGTCATACTGCTTAGAAATTAAGTTCAGACGACCAAAGCAGAATTGCCACTTTTCCCATTCATCTCTACATCTGCCATTAGATTCATGAAACCCTAAGGTCACACAGACACATCTTTGCCTCAGTTCCACCTCCCCAGACAATTTTAGCCCTCATATCTTTTCGGCCTATAAATATACATATACTATATAATCTAAAATTCTTGCCCCTCTGTCTTGGCACATTATAAGGCAAGGGATTTTGCTCAGTGTCCTTTATATCAGTGAGCTGCCGCACCTGAACCCAGCCCAGCCAGGCACGTGAGGGTGGTGGTTTGGCCCAAAGTTCTAACACAACATCTGCTGGTGAGCTGGGCAGTGAGATTCATTCAGCATGAGCGGTAGCAAACAGATGTACACACGTTGTAGTGGTGTAGTAAGTTCGGTTTCGAATTTAACTCCTTATTTGTTTTCCATTCTCCGCCCAAAATGGGTTAGTAATCCTCAATCATGATGCTTATCATGTATAAAAACACACAACTGGAGTGCACAGCCAGCAGAATATTTGGCTGCTGTAAGTATTTCAGCATTCTGACTAATTATATAGATGAGTCTGGGCTGAGAAGCTCACTTCCATTCTGGCATCTATTAAAAACGCCCATTTGTGAGCAACATACCACTTCACCCTCAAATTAATCAAGCATTCTTGTAAATATCGATGTTTAGCCATTAGCCGCCGCTCTGACCTGACTTCTGGCAAATCAAACAAAAATATTCATGAGGTGGTGCCAGAGTTATCACTCTTCCTGTCCCTCTCACACCTTATCACCTGTATCTTGTCAACCTTCTTATATAGATAAAAGGAGGGCCACTCAATCTCCAAGGCAGGTATATCTCACCTTAGGGCCAATCATTTCCCTGAGACATCACAGTAGCCAGATCTATTGCCCAATCAGGACAACCCCCACTGCACTAATAACACCGCCACCAGCGCCACCTCTAGTGGTAATCAAATACCTGCTAGCAGTGGACCATGGAAAGGGTTTGTGTGTGCATGTGGTAGTCTGAGTAGGTTTGTGTGTGTGCACATGTGATCAATAGGCGGTCTCCAGTGTGGGAGTAGAAGAAGCATTAGATATCAGACAAGAGTTCAGAGGTCATTGCTTCCTCCTCACTACTATATATCCGTCTGACGTTCTTTTTTTTTTTTCTCTCTTTTTTTAAACAATGTAACGCATCGACTGGTGTTTCCCCTTTAATCATTGTAATTTGTAACACATTTCGGAAACAGCACCTTGCAACTAATATGATTTTTTTCTTGTGTGTTAAGCGCCCTGTAACAGCTTTGTGTGTTTGTGGCTACAAAAGACAGCAGTTTATTCTAAATAGCCAGACATAATATAGTAGTGTGTATCCGGTTTCAAAAGGCATGTTGAGTTTTCACATGTATGTTCACTATGTGAAGAAGCAATCATACACTAGTGCTAAATTTCATTTTGACAGATCTCATGGGATGTTCTGCTCTGTAGCTAGCAACCCTCTAGTGGTCCTTCACTTTAAGGATGCTAAGACAAGCATATTTTTGCTATAAATAACCCAGCAACAATCATGATTAGTTAGAGAAGCGTAATCAATGCCGCAGATGATGTCAAAAGTGAACATCACCATAGTATATCATTGCCAGGCACAATGATGTCATTGTGACCTCAGCTTGTTTTGTCATCTGATTGGTCAGGAGGAGAGGCAAATACACACACACCCTTTGGCAAAATAAGCTTTTCAGTATAAAACACACTTCTGTGTGCATTCATTACCGCGTGTGTGGACTTACTCCAATCGAGAATATACAGACACACACACATACATGGCATAAATTCACACTTATGCCATTATGTAGAATGGCATGGTGGGTGTATGCCATCTAGGTGTCTTGCATTGAGCAGGCCCTGCTGACAGCCAAGGAAAGACTCACCTGATGCCCAGCCACCTGCCATCTGTCTGCTGAATAATACCATTTGCCTGCTACACTACAGGGGCGAGCATGAACGCACCTGTCAGATATAAAACACACACACACACGGCAAAATGTACAGGTTCCAGCTACAAATGGCTGGTAGAAATATGGGTGGGTGATACTATCTTTATTTGCAGCGCTCAGCCGAGGGACACGAGGAGAATTCAATACAAATGGCATCACGCATGAAAGCAGTTAAGAAGACTGGGAGTAAAAGCAATATGACTATCCTGTCTCTAGGAGTGTGAGCAGACAGTAAATACTGTCCACTAATTAGAGGTAGGAAGCAGGTAATTCAGCATAAGCAGCACAACATTGACCTCTGATCCTGTAACCAACTGGTTACTAGTCTGATGGGCAATTCTGCTCATCTACAAAGCCTCTCAGCTGCAAATTGACAAATGATTTGATGCGTTTCTGAAGGATTTTGGTCTCAGTCACCACTGATTTTTAACGTATTATTATTATAATACAGCCTTATATGCAAACTGAAGCTTACTGCGCTCATTGTAACCTATTGTGATGCCAGAGGGCTGCAGCATGATGAGATTACAAAGGATCAAAACGGACACTTTTTACAAAGAAATCCATCTCTCACCTATTCTTATTGTGCTGGTGTATCCTTCAGGTGCACTAAAAGAAGATGAGGTTCACCTCAGTATTATTTTTAGTTCTTATACTCAAGCTAGGGCCAAGGCTGCACATGCACAGTACCGTTCTCTGAAAATGATGATAGGAGAAGCAATCAGAGGAGGAGGATGACACACGCTATACTGAATTAATTTCAAGGTTACCCCTCTCCACTCATCAAGGCATCATAATAAGCATGGGATTTCAGTCTTTCAGTGATCTGAGAGGCATCAACTACGCCGTGCATGGCTAGGGGGGCTGGTTGAGGAGGAATAGCCAGCCTCTGAGGTTGGGGGGCGGGGAGACGGGCCAAAAAAATGTATTTGCTGGACTGAAGACACGTTTGCTCGGCAACGGAGGCGACACATTTGCGCAAATGTTCTGTTTTCTGTTCTTAGTGAGGGATGCGAAACACTGAGGAGACTTTATCGCCAAAAATTGATATTTGTGAGAGCGTAAATAAGCGCTGGAGGGCGGTCACTGTTGCTGCTAGAGACAGGTGTCTGTCTAAATGCCGATATCGATTCTTTTCAATCATTAAAACACTATTCTCCGCACATTCTCGCTGAATCCGCGATGAAATCTGTTCCATTCACAAACCGCTTCCTTTTACGCGCCTGGATACACACATAACACACAAGAGTCCTGCTTTGTGACTTGATTAAGGTCCGAACTTGCTTCGGCAATAGACAATAGCTACATAGTCCCGTTTCCTCTATTTCTCCCCCCACAGCATCTGCAAGAATCACAAACACACACACACACACACACTCACCGCGGTGGAATGAAGCAATATTCCGAAGAAAATGCGAATCCATTGAAGGAAAAATGAGGCGATAAGGGCGAAAGGAAGCCGTGTGCACTCCCACTACTACTAGTACTACTACTCCATCGGTTCAGTAAAGCCGCCGCTCTCGGTTTGTGATGGGGATCACGCAGCGTGTGAGCGCATGAGGATGGATGCTGTGCTTTGTCGGGGGGCGGGGACAAGACGCGTACTCGGGTCCGGTGGAGCGTACTTAATTCTGTGTAGGGACCTTGTGTTACAAGCAAGTCGGCTGTCTAGCCCGTATATTCCCAGCCAGTCAGCCCTATAGACCTCTAGGTCCTCTAGGAAAACTCCCTTCTTTTGCGTTTCCTTGTCCCAGAGAGGCAGCATGATGTCCTTTCAAGGTTGCTTCATATTCATGGTGCCTCTAACGTGCACAGATAGACAGGGTGAACGGTCTGCTGATCTGTGGCTGTTGTGGTATAGGCTAATGTCGATATGGGCTGCTGGTACCATTGTTTGCTGAGTAAATTCAATATTATTAGAGATGTATTAAAATGAAAGAGGTACTAATTGAATAATTAATCAAAACACATCTGACAGCATTAACATTCATCTGCAAGAAATTACTTTAATAATTTTTACATAATAATTTCTCTCGGTTAGATGATGATGATGATGATTATTATTATTATTATTATCATTATTATTAAAGAAATAGATGACAGTAATGAGCACAAAGAGGAACAAGAACCCAATGAAGCAAAATAATACATGAACTACAATCTTATTTTAGATAAATGAGAAACTTTGCAAAGTGCGTGAATGGTATGTGCCAACAACATTCCAATATCAATAAAAGTTTTATCAGATGTTCGTCAAACTACCAGGCCACTGCCAGCCAAGACCAATTGTTAAAATCTACATGTGGAAGAGCCTTGAAATGCAGTTCCTCTAGCAGCCACTAGATGTTGGCACCGAGACAACTCAGACTGTATTTAAATAAGGCATCGAGAAAGAAAAAAGAGATCTTTTGAAGATGCGTCAAATTTCCAAAAAGCTAGTGTCACCTTTTCTTATCTGTTTGTAAGATTTTTTTAGAATTAGGTTTTTTTAAGAATTTGTACGTTTGTACATTTGTACGGTTGGCTGTGGTGGTTATCAGCTACCTCAGTTATAGGATTTTTAGGTGCTATATCTGGCTAAATATAGGCACAAAATCAAAGCTTCAAAGACCAGTTTTACCAATATCACAGACACATTGTCAGTGTATACCTCTCCAAGTCTGTTGTTATATTTTATAGCCACTTATGAAGGCCTATGTGTAGGATTTGAAAATGTCTGACTGTGGTCTGATGGTAAAATTGGACCCATTTCATCTAAAGCCAAGGAGAATGAAGACAAAACAAGACATAGACTGTACAATGCCACAATCACAGGAGCGTTCTTCAGCTGTCATATCAAGCCACAATACAAATGATTCAAATACAAATGATCATTTAACCACACACTCTGGCATTGCACACCCACACAAGGATTTAAAACCTATTCCCAGTGGAACTAGCCAACTGTCATCTCTGTCTCCTTCCTTTTCTTCATCCAGTTGCTGCTCTACCTTATTGCATAATATATCTTGTCTCAAAGGGATGTCTAAATCTACCATCCCACCTCTGTGACTCGGCTAGTTGTAGCATTAGTGCCACAAATGCACCGCTGCCAAAACTGGGACAGACAAGTGAAACCAGGGTGCCCATCTCTGCAACAAGAAATTACTGAAGAAACACTGGTGTGTTCAGTGATCTAGATTCAGAGAGCATGGTACATTACACTCTGCACTCAGGCTCCCCCTCTTCCAATCCTCTGCTTTTTCAGCCCAGTTCTTTCACTCCTCCCCCCTTCTCTCATCTGTAGCCCTCAGTCACATTAACCAAACTGAGCAGAAAAACTGATATTACTGTAAAATTGTAAAATGTGCAGTCAGCACAAGTAATAATTAACCATAGTGCTGAAGTGGTCTGAAGATGTGATGGATAAATTTGGTATCAAATTTGGGGTGTTGTACTGGATCTAAATGGGGGCAGTAGTAGCCTAGAGGAAGACAATCAGGCTCAGGACCAGAGGGTTGCTGGGTATAAATTCCCAGATTATCTGAGAGAATATTATCTGGATAAGTAAAGAAGTAGCAAACTTTCAGAAATAGCTGCCAATGTGTTTTTGAGCAAGGCACTTTACAACTTTAAGTTACACTGTACTGTATCTACACAGAAGGCGTAGCAGTTCAGACTACATGAATTCAGTCTGATTGTGACACAATGTTACAATGGCTGACAAATTTCCAGCATCAGGCCCCAATATGAACATCAGAAACAACAAATGGACCTTGAAGTGTGACAAATCGAAGAACGTCCCAGATCTAATGGTTTGGCATACTCCTGACAGTGCTTGACAGCATGTCAAGACTTGAAGGTAGAGTTCCACAGATCACGAATTTTGAACCTGATCGGAGGCAGAAATGTGAAAAAACAACCCAAACTTAATGAGCGTACTTTTCTCTTTTTTTAAGGACAGTTAGATCCGATCCATATAAACCCAAGGATAATTAGACTCAAAACTGTGGCTAACCCAAACAGACCCAAAACACAGAGAAAACACTGGCAGCAGCCTGATGCTCCAACAATTAATGAGCAGCCCCAGTCAAAAAGAGTAGCAATGTGTTGTTTTTCTCTGAAACTCACAATTCACACTCTCCATCTGCCTCATTTTTTTTCATGTGATGATTGTGTAATCAGAGCTGATACACATTAGAGTCTGCTTGAGTCCACTCAGGTATTAGACCGACCACGTATTGTAGAAATTAAATTTACATATTTCTAATTTGTTGTAGGGCATCTAGCTGCTTGGATTATGTTCCATGGTAACATTTCTTTCCAGTGTAGGAAATACAGATGAATGTAATTTGGGCCAGGCTGATGGACCTGCGAAGACACGGCAACATTTGTAAAATTTTATCCAATGCAAGTAGTCAGTGAGAAGAAGAGATGTTACTCTATTCATTTTCTTAGTCCTGACAACCTTGCTCCAATTCTGCCTCTCTGCCTCGGCTACTTCTTTTCATATAAATTTTATAATGTGAGGCAACTCCTCATGTAATCCTTTCCATCTTTTCAGCACTGTTTAATTGCTCCAAAGAGAAGGAACAGCACTGAAACATCTATAGCGCAAGAAGCCAAATTCACTCTATTAATGTCTCAGTATCATCGAGGGGAAAAAAGTATTTGGGAAAGCTCCAGTTCCCAAGGTTCTCCCACTGGAATGTCTGCCGTGGGAAAGGGATTCATCAAGTTGTTTGTGTTTACTAATATTTTGATGGCACTCTCAGCAGAAACTGTTTACACAGTGAAATTAAATGTGTTGTTCCTGTAGGTTGATTTATGGAATACATCCTCTTTATAAATCTGATTTGCAGTTATTATTCGGCCAGAGAATTCACTGAGATAAAGCTTATGCTGCAGTAATGGTGCTTCTATCCTGTAATTTACCAAATGGTGTTAAGATACTGAAGAATGTGACTATATGAAGCATGAAGACAGGGTCAAATGGGTTCAGCTGCTATACAGAAGACTTCAAGAAAAATGTGAATTAAGCAATTTTCGGACCAAGTATAATTTCTTGTGCCAGATGTTCCAGAATTGAGTTTTTCTGCACTAAAGTGCCGTGAGTGTATAAGGACAAGGAGAGAACTCATCCAGTCAGCTGCAGTCCTGGGAGGGTTGAAAAGGCTTGTTGACGAAAGAGAGGTCAGATGAGAGTTATTCAAACAAACAGCTGAGCCATAGGTACACAAACAGTTCAGTGTAATGGTGGCATGCAGAAGGGCATTTCAGTACATCTAGAAACGGTGCAGGGGTGAAAACGGTTTCCTGCACAACTAGATTCTCGTTCCTCCCCGTTGTAACAAGATGATGGAAGGCATGTACAGATTATGAGACAATGGGCCCCTGCAGGTATGTTAAAGGTCCCCCAACCCTCCTATGTAAGAGCAAGAGCCACAAATTCAAAGAGACATTTTTGTAGAAACTGTTGTTTGTTTCTCTTTGTGTTCAGCTAGTGTCTTTTTGTTTTGTTTTTGTTTTTTTTGGTATTTTTCCATCTCTTTGTGGTCATTTAGTGTCTTTTTGTAGTTGTTTTGCATCTCAGTGTAGTTGTTTTGGGCCTCTTTTTGGTTGTTTTGCATTTCTTTGTAGTCATTTTTGTATCTTTTTTTAGTTGCTTTGAGTATCTTTACAGTCGTTTGATTTACATCACAAAAAGAAATGTTAACAGCCACTTCAAGTAGTCTCTCTTTGCCCAGAAGGGTGATAATTTGACAAAAAGAACATGAATCTGTGGATCCATCCTTGCCTTTGGAACCACTTAAATTTAGCTGAATTTAGCTGAAATATCAGTATTTCCCCCCTAAATTTCTCCTTAAATTGTTCTATCTGAAACATGTAAAAATAAAAACAAGACACAGATAAAACTTAGCAGTATTTTGGAGGAGTCATTTGATTATCAGGCCTGTGTTCTACATCCATATGCTTGCTCTCGGGACTACACACATACACACACAGAGAAAAGAATATCAGCTTTCACTACATCACCTAGTGTATGTGCTTGTCATCTCATATACTGTATGCCTGGAATTATTCTCTCCCTCTGCCAAAGAAGCTCCACGCAGACCCAACAGCATCGTGTAGTGTTTCACCAATATGATAATAGAGAGAAGCATGGTGGAGGTGCACACAATAACAAGACTGTGTTTTATTAATTACCACACCTACTGATGCATAATGATATAGCAAAATCAATTAAGGCCAGAGTCTAAAGTGATGGTGTTACAGTATACCCAGCCTTTTTAAAACCTATTTACTGTACTACGTACAGTATTACCTTCAAATTCAATTATATTTTCATGTTATTGCCACATGATATAAATGTCCACAGAGTGTATTCAGTTTTTCAGAGTCTCTGCTTATTTCACTATGTTTCGTGAGATTAATAACTGTCACACTCCGGATCTCCCTTTTTCAGCAGTTTGCCAGCTGCCATGACTCCTCTCTCCAGCACTCAGTTAAGTGTCTCAGTGGGTTTCAAAAGACTCTTTCTCACTCTTTCTCCTCACTGTACTCTATCTGAATAAGTGGCTGAATTTGTGCAACTATCTACTTATTGATGGTGCTTCAGAGTTGCACTGAGACTGCTGTGTGAGCCTGTATGTGTTTTGTGTGAGTGTGTTGTGTGTGTGTGTGTGTGTGTGTGTGTGTCTACGGGCCCATTATTCAAGAAGCTTATTGATCGGAGGGTGTTTGGTTTCTCGGCGGCTCCTAAGCGGTGGGCTCGTTTCCATGGTAACGTAACAGGCTGGCCGCGAAGTACTGGCCTTGGCTGTGATCAGTGTTGCTGGAGAGACTTGCAAACGTGCATTCACACACATGTACATGCACACACACACACACATACATATACACACAGCATGAAGACCAGACAATGGAGAGGTTTTATATGTACTACTGTCTGTTTCCAGTGCTGCCCAGAGATTCCCTCTTTTACTGTGACTGCTGGGAGTAATGTATATTTACAAAATAGATTATCACTTTACAGTGCCCCCACTCCATTTTATTAAACTATATAGGCTATTAAATTGACAGAAAGTACTGTACTTAAAAATGTAGCTTGCATTAGAGGGAATATACTCCCTGATATCATTCTGTGATGAAGTGTTATTTAATGTAAATTACCAGCAGTCATGAGTTTCAAAGGGATGCTACAACTCTCTGTTCATGTTTTTTACTTGTCCATCAACAGTTTGAGATCCACCAGACTCATCACAGTCTTCTGTCATTTAAACCCCCATCTGCTTCGCTGTCATCTTTTATAACTTTTTGGGAGGATGAAGCACAGCTTGCAGCACTTACAACAAAAGTGCGTTAGCATTCCATGTTAAAGCAGAAATAAACATAACGCATGCAACACATGCAAGACTGCCAGTGTGTTAATTGAAGGCCAGTACTTAGTTAGTTGCTAAAATGAGCACAAAAGTTATGCTATTTTATTTCATTTGTCACAGGAATGTAGTTGCTGGCTAGACAAACTGATATTGTGAATGTGCAGTTATATGAGAGCACAGACAACAATTCCATAGAGGATCTGCCCAAATCATTCTTACAGCTATACATTTTATTATGAGCAATTTTATTCTGCAAATGTAAATGTAGTATGTAGGACTATGCATTCTGAATGAAAGTTCAACAGTCAAAGTTCCAATGATATTAACCTGGTTGGGGAATGTTTTCTTGATGAATAAAATATGATGAACATCAAGTATCATTGTAAGTCCAGTATCCCTTCTCCTTTAAGCTGTGGGTTTGCTCTCTTGAGAGAAATAGCTGGCTCTCTAGCTGCTAAATGCTGCACAGTGTTCACCAGTTAGTGACTAACTTTATCTGTTTGCCATCTGGTGCTGGGCATCAGAGCTTTTTTTTTTTGGCTGTTAAAACAAGTGTCTGCTGCATCTGGAAAAGACACTAATGAGAGCAGTGAGACTGAACCATAACAAAACAGTGGCAGGACACAAAACCAAAACAGTGAGCTGAAAGACACTAAATTGCCATGTATGGGCTGAGGGAAAATGTTGATTGTAGCAGCTGTAATGCACCGTTAACCCTAAAATGTTTACAGCAAACAAACTGCACTATAGTTAACTTTATCTGTCTGAAATGGAAATACAATGAAACATAGTGCGTGCCTATACATTTACATTGATATGCATTTTCATGTATGTTGCTAAGCTGAGATATTAGTGACTATGTTTGTCCAAAAGTTCACACACAGGCACAAATATGTAAACAAAAAAACAAACAAAAAAAAAAAACTCTCATCCACACACATTCTCTATTGTGGGGGAGTCATGCTGATCCACTGCTATAAATAACTTGGCTCAGGAGGTTGTCGTGGCAACCAACAAACTGATGCCAGGGTGGGAACGCTCAGCTTCTTGAAGAGAAAGCACATTCAGAGGAGGGACGAGCAGAGAAAAAGCAAAGATGTAAAGGCGAGGGGAGGGGTGGGAGGAGAAAGGGAGGCCTGAAAAGATTCCTGGAAATATAAAAGAGAAATCTAGAGTAGCGCTAGAGGAGAGGAGATACAGAAGAGGAGGAGGTATGAGAGGAGAGGGAAAGATGTAAATGATAAGATAGAGATGGGAGAAAAGGCTGGAGTGGATAGAGAAGAAAGGAAAGAGGATGTAGAGAGAAAAAAGACTAGTAATGAAATGCAAGAACAAGGAACGAGGGCATCAAAAGGGAGAATTGAGAAAGGAAAGAAGAGAAGGGGTGTGAGAAAGAGGATTGGAAGAAGATCAAGGAGGAATGAGAGCAAGACAATGGGATGAGGAGAGGACAGAAGAGGAGAAGATGGGGCATGAATAAGTACAGAGGAGAAGGCAACATGGAGAAAAGGTGACAGAAGAGAGGAGGAGTGAGAGTGAGGGTAGAAAGGAAATGTCTGTCAAGCCGCTATTCTACTACATTTGCCAGTATGTTGGAGACATCATCTCATTTAATGCATCCAATATGGTCAAGAGCTTCCGAGCCAAAAACTGGAAACAGTCTTCACATAATTCATTCATTCAGTAGATGACTATTGATAGACCTAATTTGTTTAATTAGTTGAAAAAGTGATGTGTGCTGGTTGTCATGGGAAAATGTAACGCCACAGCATACAGTACCGCAATTAATATTCTAATTGTAAACGGCAAGGTTTGGAAAAGGCTCTTTTTCGTCCCAACATGACAATGCCTCTAAAGAAATGTTTCTCTGAGTTTAGAATGGAAGAACTTGACTGACCTGACCTAACCCTAACCCTAAGCCAACATCTGTGTAAACCTCACTAATGCCTTTGTGGCACAATGGGAGCAAATCCCCGCCACCAAGTGACAAAATCTGGCAGAAAGGTCTTTTCCAGAAGAGTGGAGGCAGTTATAGCAACATAGTGCAGCCCATGGTTTTGAAACAACATATTCAGCAATCATGTATGGGCACAATGTATGAGTGTCCACATATTTTTTCAACACTGACGTTTTCTTTTTCCCATTTTCCATTAAAAAAGCACAATCTGCTTGCACTAACAAGAAGCACTATCTCACATTATTAACCCCCCCCAACCTCCTCCCCCTTTTTTAGCCATGCCGGACAGATGCTGGTGCTGACCTAGACTCCGCCTGCCTCCAACTCCCAGACTCATACAACGGCTGTCTGGCTTAATATGTGGTGTACCGCTGCGCGAACAGACACTAACGCTGACATGAAGCTTTAACAAGATCACAGGGAGAGAGGGGGGTGGGGGTCACAGCTGGGAAGCGAATGGGTGCAGAGGGCAGGATTGATGTGCGGAGAGAGGGCGATAGGGAAGAAGGGGATGTTTAAATGAGTGAGAGAAATCAGAGAGAGGAGGGGTCAAAGGGGAGAGAGGGGCAAAAGTACGGGGCAGTTGAAGTGCATTTGAAGGGGAAAAAAAGATGCAGGGAGATGTTGGAGGAGAGTGAGAGGGATGATGGGAAAGTACAGACTGGGGACGTTCAGGGAAAATGTGGGCTGAAGGAAGAGAGAGAAGGGGGGTGCAGGGAGGATTAGTGAGGCAAGACAAAAGCCTAGTGCTGCGGAGGGAGCTGAAGCTTTTCATCTAGAGCCACCATAAATCATCACACCCCTTCTCTGGTATTTTTTTCTGTCCTGCTTCATTCTGTGTTTATCGGTTTGATCATAAACACAGTCGGTGGAAAATCCTCTCTGTCGTTGTTCGCGTCCATTTCTACACATCCCTTCATTTGTCAGCTTCCATCCATTTCTCCGACTCATTCGACGTCTCTCCATTTCTAAGCTTCACTCGTGTATCGCTCGCGTTCTACGTCTCCATCTCTCTCCATGTATATCCATTTGAAGTCAGTGAAGGAGGATTTCCCCAGAGAAATCCCACAAGAATGAAGGCCTCCAGAGTGTTCTGCTTTTCTCGCAACACAAGATACAAATAAAATCAAACTAAAAGTTCTGCTTCAGAGCCATGTGTTAGTATCCAACTTTTCAAACAAATCCTACAGAATGAGAGCATGGAGGCATCTGACATTTCAAACATCTCCTTTAAACTGTCCTCTTGCTGCAGCGCTTGAACTACATCCAAAATATGGAAGGACTTGATTCAGGAGAATATGCATGGAATAGATTAAAGCTTCCATTATTACAGTCCTTGTGGCATTCATTGCTCAGCATGGAACGAGACCTTCCACTTTCCTTCAAAACAAAAGAAAAGAGCCCATGAATGCCAGTTTTTAGTGCTGATGCCACATTTACAAAACACATTCAAATTACAGATTTAGAAAAAAAAAAAGAGAATTCACACTGAAAAGAAGCAGGAGCACAGTCTTATTCATTCTCGGGTATTATACAATTTCGGTACAATGAGTGCGGAGCTTGACAAAACACAGTGGCCTAGTTTTCATATTTATCAAAACAAGGATGCCGCAAATTAAAATCCAATTATTAACTTTTTGTACTTTCTATGACTCCCACAAGCAAGTCACTACAGTTAAAGAGCAAAGTAAAGCTAGAAGCTGACTCCTGAGCACTAAAAATATCCCACTCAGCTGTATTTTCCCTACTGCACATTTAAACCACACTGACTCTGGGTCTGTGAGCAGTGAAGATGATCAGATGTCACCTCTTGAGGTGAACAATTTCAACTGAATGGGAGCAGATGTTATCCGGGGAGCATGAATGGTGTTATGATGTCAGCACAGGATGGATATAAATGGTTGCCATGGCAATGCCTATTAAGTTATACACATTAAGATGCAGGCAAACAAAAAACCTTTTGAGGACTTTCTCTGACTGAGTTCATTCCCTATACCACAGAGCTGTTCAGGCAGAAACTAAAATTAGCTTCAATAATTCATATCTTAATTTAAAACCCAAATCCTAAATCTGCAGTTACCTTCTCTTCTCAATAAAATCACATCCTATGCTTAACCTAACCTCAGGAAAATTAATCATAATTCTAATCTCATCCATAAACCCAGAGTCTGACCCAAAAGCAACTTGCCAAAAATGCAGCAGGATCAAAAACCTTTTCTCTCAGGTTTTTTCAATCTTGTGAGGACACTGTCCTAATAAGTATGGGAATATCCTCATGCATTCTGTGTTAAACAAACACGCATAAATACACACACTGTCACACACTTTAGTGCAATTTCATACACAGGCCTTAGGGTGCTCTCTCACAAAGTCTGTACCGTGTGGCCTGACCTAAACAATGACAGAGGATTACACACACACACACACACCTGCACCCATATACACAAACTGCACACACACATGTACATGGTACAGACACACAAAGGTGAGTTGTGCTGCCTATTTGTGTGATTAAATCAGTGTTGTAAGGTGGAGGAGGCGGCATTCATCTCCATTAGAGACTCGGGGGGCTGAAAGCTCATGGAGGCACTGTGACTCAACACACACACATACATACAGACGCACACACAGACACGCACACACACACACACACACACTGGAGATACAGAGAAGCAAACACATTAGTAATGGAGTTTGCTCAGGGCACTGAAGTGTCCAAAAGAGAAATATAAAAATGTGAATATATCCAAATACCCAAATACTTTATATGTTGCAGTTTCGGTTGATTCAATTCTGTGTTTCTAAGTGTACAATCTGAAACTGGCATGAGTGGGGGTGGGGGTGGGGGGGTGTTGGGGTCTGAAGTGTGACATGTAACTATCCTCCACGCCAAGAGTGTAATTTATTGCCGGCCAGAGCAGGAATGTGCTGCCCATGAGGATAAATAATGTAGACTTACATCTGCAGGAGATAAATAATATAATACACAAGCTTTTGTTTCCTTCTCTCCTCCCTCTTTAAGCATCTACAACCTTTTCTTCTCTTCCTCTGCTCTCATGTTTTGTCACCTCTCCTCCCCTCACAGAGTCTCACAGGTCAGTGAACACAGCACAAGTACAAATGTGATGCAAATCTAACAGCCACCTGTCTGTGCACAAATATATTCCTGCACGCTGCGAGATTCATGTGTCACAGAATAGAGCTGAAAGGAATACAGTGCAATGCAATATAATGTAATACAATGTCTGTTGAGCTTTTAATTTCATTAGCTGTGATGTTGATCCACCCTGCAAAGGTCAGTGTTGTCTCATCAAAATGACTTTGTCATCATAAACGCCGTGAAGTGATGTGAACATAATGTTTGATTGCAGCACTAAATTATTTGTTTTAGCTCATGCACACATTGAGGCGACACTGCTGACATTATAAATGTCAACACTGAGGTAATTACATTTCCAGAATATGAGAGGGGCGTAACAATGAACATATTTACTGGGAGATATTTAGCCTTGTAAAGAACGACTACATCTTGAAGTTCATTTTTCTGTAGAAGATTTAAGTCCACTCCACTCAAGAACTGACCAGAAGAAGATATACAGGAGCAATGAGCAAACAGTGGACAATGCTGTGACTCACAGTCTTTCATAACCCAGTGTGTTTCAGATGTAAAATGAAACATGATTCAGCATTTGCTTGGCAGTATTCAGTATTCAAATTTATTCTGAGGCTGATTTTGGTGGATGGTTGGTGATGTACGATGCAAAAGTTTCATCTGCTGTGAAACCGGTATTATTTTGCAAATACCCTCAAAGTACGCAGATGTGACTTGTCTGACACTCAATCCACCTTCACAATGAAAAGATGACCGAGGCTTTCAGACTGAGAGCAGTTAGTTACCACCAATGCCTTGATTCGTGCAGCCAAAGCAGGCAACAGTGACAGCAGCAAGAGGAGAGAAGTGGTTGAACTTGTCATATGACCAAGGCAATAACAAACCACTTGAAGTAAAGCAATGCAGATGCTAATTTTAATTCTATAAGCACCCCAATCTAGCTTAACTTTCTTGATTCCTCGATTGTGTCATATTGGATTCACTCTACTTTATGTTACAACCCACTCTGTGAAGCTACATT
The DNA here is from genome assembly GCA_033238685.1 of Lates japonicus. Lineage (NCBI taxonomy): Eukaryota > Metazoa > Chordata > Actinopteri > Centropomidae > Lates > Lates japonicus. Next base: position 33,050 of record BRZM01002234.1, read on the forward strand.
ATGAGATTAGTAGAGGAGGTGGATGGAAGCATCCTGTCTTCAGTAGGTTTGGAGTTAGCTAGGTGTGGTGGTGGCAGAGATGAAACCTGCTGCCGCACATTGAAAATACAGAACATCGATGTCACTGGGCAGCAGACTCAGCTGTAGCAGCAGACTGTCTGGCAGAAAGTTTTCTTTCGACTGTGACGTCATTTCAAGATAATTATGATATCACACTGCCAACTCTGCTTTGTCTACATCCTTTTAAAATGCTTACAGTCTTATTCATACATCTGGGTGACTCTGCCAACTGTGGACAGTGTGGCATCATCACCTTAGTGATTGTTACACACACACTTTGATATAGATCTGTTTTAAAGTATCAAATATCTTATGTTAGATAATGATCTGTCAAAATAACACAGCAGAAATTCAATTAAAAATAAACCTGCAGCCAGGATAATGTTCTGCCAAGCTTCCTCTGAAATCTGAAAACCTTTGAAGTTGAGTCTTACAACAGAAGGATGGTGTACTGTGTTGATTACAGCCTCCTCCAAGGTCTTGTTGTTTGCCACACTTTTTCCCACAGCAACCAAAGACAACTTCATATACTTGTCAGATGTTTAAGAAATGATTTTAAACCTTACTTTACAGGGAGAAGTCCATTGATTTGTACTTTCTATCCAACAGAGAGTAACTGAGACAGAAGTAGATTAACAAGACATAGGTGGAAGTCTTTTATCATGTCCAGGAAAGAGACTCTTCTTTTTGAACACTAACTAATAATGTGATATGAAATTGCCAGTGGCATCAACAATAGCATCAGGAGCTGCCTGGCTTTGCAACACTGTAGCAAAAAGGTCACATGATGTAGCACGTGTACACATGTGGCAACACATTAACCATATGATACAGTAGAGGGGCCCAGCTGCACAATGTGCTTGTCGACTATGACAAGTGAAGTCACAATGAGTTGAGAGATTTCCTGGTGATGTCACGCTGATGATGCAGAGGGGCACAGTTTTGCAGAGAACTGATTGGACAAGCTCAGGGTGAGACATGCAGTTATGTCTAATGCACTCTACAGACACTATAGACACAATTATATGTATATACATATTACATGAGTGATATCAGAGCCTATTGAAAGATAAGATGTTAATACGACAAACGATGGATATTAAATATTGTGGCTTAGAGTGAGATGTCTTACTAAAAGGAAATTGGAAGAAAGGGAGGCAAAAAATAAAGACTTTTTCCTTGTCTGTAAGAATTTATGACAACAAGAGAGAAGGAGTGGGAGGTGCAGCCTAAATTAAGAAGAAAGAATCTAAGAAAAAAGGAGAGCGGCTGCGGGGGAAAAAAGCAGATATGAAGGAAAGGGGCATCCAGAGCCTGAAAAAAAGGATTATGCAGACAGCAAAGCAGCAGTATTATGAAACCATATTTTTGCAGCTGTGGCCTTGGGCAACAACGTGAATCTATTAGGACTAAGTCTGCTCAGCCATCTGAGGAACACACACAAACACAGGGAGAGACTGACTTATGTGCACATACATGTAAAGCACAGCAATCTGCTATGTAAACTCAGACTGTGTAAAATATCATTGTCAACACCATCATCATCATCATAGCATACATCAAGACTGCAGACTTCTCTTGGATTATTTTTAAGTAGAGCAAACTTAAAAATAGTTGGGAAACAAACATTTACCCCTGAGGTTTCCTATAACATTTAGTTTAACCTTTCTTTACAGTGGGTGTGTAGACTGATTACCCTTGCTAAGGCCATAAATACACAAACAAATGCATGCCTTAGAGGAGTCCAGCACAATGTCATTCCTCTACTGCCAGACACAGAAAACCACTGATGGAGGACAACAGGGTCATGCATGTTGGTCACCTTTCAATTCCATGAACATGCAGCAGGGATGCATTAAACACTAGTTGAAGATCACACTGGATGACGCATCAGAGTCCATTTAATGCACTCATTTTTGTGATGGATTTGTCCCAAGGTGCCAAGTGATCTGCAATCTGACCTACCATTCCCAGAACCATTCAAACATCAGGATATTTAAGAGTTCTCATTAATGAGGTGGTGAAGTGAAAAATTACTTTTCCCTTGGGTTATACCTACTTAAACTGGCATTTCTTATTGCGAAGGAGCACCAATGACTATTCACTAAACCCCTCCCCTAAACAGTTCATAGCCTTTTCAAAACCAGGAACACAAGCAAAGAAATAAAGAATTGATCACACTGTGTTTGTCTGTTCTAGCGTAAGCTTGTGTGACTAGCTTCATAACAGCACATCCACTGAAGCTGGTCCTGGATCCTAACATATGAGAGCTTAGGCTATTATTAGTGGCTCTATCTGGCTCTCCATTAGATCTGGGGAAGTTTACACACCAGCAACTGCAAACTCATAATTTAAGATAGAGCTAAATTCCCCAAACAGACTATTAGTCCTCATCATCAAGACAATAGGCTATTCTATTTGAAAATGCGGGCAATAAAGCATAAAGCTAACCTTTGTCTTGTCCAAGAATGAAAGTTAAGTGACCAAACAAGAAGAAGAAGAAGTAAACAAGAATTAAATCAGTCTGATCTTACATTTTTCTTTATCATACTGATAATAAAACTGACTGAAAAGCACCACACTGCAGTACAAGAGCAATGCTATTTCCATGTCTTCTAGTCCCTGGATCAACAACTGCAACAACTGATCAACAACTGCAGACTTTTTAGTCCAGGACATGTGGCTTTGGCCTCAGTCTTTTAGCACAATATAATAAATCTGATCAAGTGCATATTTACAACCCTCTTACAGGAGTCCAAACGAGCCAATTAAACACATTAAAAAGATGTCCCGAGACCGTGTTTTCAGCCAACTAATGATGCTAACATTTAGCTTAATTAGCAAGCTTGCTACAGCTGATAAAATATGCTAGAAATAGTTGTAATTTTCAGCACAGTCAACAGAGTTTGTGTGTCCAGAATACATCTACTGTAGCCAGCTGTCTAACTGGCAAACATTCAGCTGTGTGTGTGTGTGTGTGTGTGTGTGTGGTAGAGAGGAAGTTTTATGGGTCTGGCAGGGCACAACAAGGCTTTCAGGTGAAACAATGCCAGAGTATAGCATCAGTTTTACCCTCCAACTTCTATACTTGTGAGGACCCTCGAGCAGTTCTTTGAAGAAGTGAGGTCAGGTCAAAATATTATTAGTTTCCAAAAATGAGCTAACTCTTGAAGAACTCACAAAGATGTAAGTACAATAGAACACACACACACACACACACACACATACACACACACACACACAAGACTGCATTGTTGAAAGCATTCACAAGCTTTCTCTCTCATTAAGTATCTTGCTGGGTCCAGCTATTTTCTTTGTTTCACAGCACTATTTTAATATTGTCTCATTATTACACACACACACACACACACACACACACACACACACACACACACACACACACACACACATCCCCAGGGGAATAACCAGCCATTAATTGTGATATTGATGTAGTTGTGGCCGGGTTGTGTGTTTCAGCAAACCAATCACGCCCCTCATTTGATTAACACCACAACAGTGCTACTAATTCGGTGGAACCCTAAAACAGAGTGTGTGCAAGCTCACATTTGTGTGTGACATTCTATGCTTGCTTTGTCTTCGTGTGAATGCATTGTATATGTGTGTGTGTGTGTGTGTCTGTGTGTGGCGGGCATGCAGTGGTGTGCTGCTCTCCATTTTAATGGCAATTCCAACAGAGCCTTTCCATCTCCCTGTCGCCATGGCAACCGAGCGGGTAGGCGGCCACGTTTGTCTCGGGGGCCCTGGCCTTCTTTTGCGTGCCACAGCTGCGCACACACGGGCACGTGCACACACATGCATACAGTATACACACACACACACAGACACACCCCACACACACACACAGAGATCACAGTTATGAATACATTAAACCCCATAAAACAAACATTGCTACTAATGCATGCTACAAACTGTATGCACTTACGGCACCACCTCTCCACCCTCTGAGGCACAGGGTTCTCCCCAAAATTATTCCACGCCTCCTCCTCCTCCTTCAAACCAGTGCCTAAGTTTCCCAGTTAAATGTGAGGAGCTTTCCAACTCTTCTCCTTCCCCTCCTTCCTTTCCAGAAAGCTCTACGATGTTTCTCTCTCTCTCTCTCTCTCTCTCTCTCTCTCTCACACACACACACACACACACCACTGATGGTCACGAGCTGAGCTATTAGCATGGTCTTGTACGTTCATGAAGCCGGCTGGTCTGGTGGTGAACTGGAATGAAAAATTAACACTCATCTCTGATGGATTTTATTCCACACACGCTCATAGATGGAAAAATGTAAATGCAAGTTGGACGCTGTTGATGACTACTCACCTAGGCCTCTAATGGGCGAGCACACAAACTCAGTTTGCTGTGAGCCTTTAACCTGGAAAACACCAGCAAAAGATCGATTAGGCCCAACAGCTGGAGCGGCTGGATTCGTGGCTATAATGGTGGTTTAAATGATGTTTTAACTTGCCCCTTGAACCATGAGAACAATTATTTAAACAGAAAGGCATTGTAGTTGCTCTGATAGTGCATGATTGTGAGACCACACATGACCTACTCTTTTGTCTGTAATTTATACAGAAACTGAATCAGCACATAACGTGGGAGAAAATGAACAGCTTTTGAACAGCTGTTATGACATTATAATTGAAAATTGGAAGCAGAAACCAGTGAACTCGTCTTTGAATTCCCCAATCAGGTTTGTGTTGATGTCTTACTTATCAGTCATCTTTTGGCATGATGAACATTTACAACCGTAGTGTTATATCTGATATATTTCATAGGAAGAAATGATTTGGAATTTTCTGCTTCACTTTTACTCTTAGGTAGGGTTTGGCCATTTTACACCTTAGCTCATACTGTATATTGGAGCACATAATTTACTACAACTTTACACTGATAGTCTGCTATGATTATAATCTGGATCACATAGTTTTAATATGTTTGGCAGTACAGGGTCATTCTTGTTTTGAAAAAAAAAAATGACCGGGGAGTCAGTGAACAGCTGGAGAAAGATTAAAATTCATCACATCCAACACCAAAGATAAACTTTGAACAAAGATAGGATCTGCAATCTTTGGCGTGGGATGTACTCAAAAGCTCTGGAAAAAGCTAGCAAGTGAACCTTCAATTTGGATTTGTTTTATCACTATTATTCAAGTGTCAAACCTCAGCCCAGGACAATTGTCACAACAGAAGATGGACTTCATTCATCACTTCAAAGTGATGATGGACAAGGCAGCTGACTAAGGAACTCATGTTGTGGTTGTTCAATGCAGCTTCATCCATCAGCTCAGTGATAGTGATTTTCACATTTTGCTTTAGTTGTAAGGTGACATGGTTCATTTTGGATTAAAGAAATGGTCTGACCTCTTGAAATTAATTAACCCCTTTCAAAACTGTTTTGAACAATATCAAGTGTACTTGAAATGAAGGTTAAACCTGCATAGGCGGCAGCTGTAAATGCCAAGAAACTTGGACAATCTCCATCATGTCTATATCACGTGCTGTTATTTATCATCCACTGACTGTCACTAACTATACATAATTAAAAATACAGACAGACTGCTTAGAGTTGTAGTAAAGGTTTACCTGCTGCATTAGCTGCACTGCAGTGAAAAAATTGAAGTCTTTTGTTTAATTTTTCATTTGTTTTAATAACTTTGCCCACAACAAGAGAGGATGTGATCATCCTTCATCATCACCCAATTCCTGCCCAGGATGTGAATTGTTTATCACCTCCGTTGTGGCAAACACATGTATTTGAGCAAGTGAAGTGGGTCATGCAGCCACACTCCTTGGCTATCATCAAAGTTCCTTTCTGATGTTCTAACTTGCTTAGTTTAAGTCTCCCAGCTTGGCATTCAGTAGTTTAAATATGTATTTTTTATTGACCGGCTTGATTTTCATTTTACAGGAGATCGGTGTGCATATTAACACATATATATTGTAACTGTTTTACAACAGAAGAATTAGCATTATATTTCCTCTTCTTTAGCCTCCACATTGTCAAAATTAAATTAATCTGGCTCAGGCTGAGGGATGCAGCTAAATATGTAAAAGCTGATTCATTAATTAATTATTCTTTTACATATATAACACAACTTTTTCCTTGTTTCAGACCATATAAAATATATGTAAGCTTATTTATTAAATATATATAATAAAGGAAGACACGTTGCACCTTTAAAGGAGCAGAAAAGCTACTATTACCATACTAAATGACATTGATATTAATGGAGCGGAACTTAGATTTCTGGCCACAATCTTTAAATTTATTATTAATGTCACAGAGGAGGATTGGAGAGTATTGACTAAATGTTTCTTTATATGAATTTTGCTCCTCTTTGTTTTCAGTTGTTGATTCTTCTTATGATGGTTGGTGTGTGTTATGATTGAGTGTAGTATAAGGTATTTGTAGTTACTTGTGTCAGTAAGCAGAAGAAAAGAAAGCTCTGGCTTTTCAATTAGATGACCTGGTCTTCGATGTCATATAGAAACTATAATATTAGGCCCTTTTGTCCCCATGTAGAACACGTCAGATATGCTATAGTAAAAACAGTTTGGAGCACTTCTGAAGTGGGTCAGGAAGTAAATCAGATGTAGTTCCTGCGGTATCGCACAAACTATCTAAGCTGACAGACTTTCTGGATCAACAACCGACACTAGACTGACATCTCCCCACTCCGCTCTCATCTACTACTTTTTGTGTGTGTGTGTACGTCTGTCTGTGTATGTACAGGGATCTGACCTGGCAGCTTTGAAGACATCCACAGCCTGCAAACTATGTGCCTCCTGATACTAATGTAAAGGACCTTATCTTGTGAAATACCCAACATATAGTAAACTAGTGCTGTGCATTCGGACACTCAATCAATGAATATATATTTAGAATAGATTCGGTTAAGTAGAAGAGTTGTGAGCATCTGTTATCACTGTTACAGTGTATTATGTATTGGTTATCCTTAACAAAAAGCATTCTGCAAGAAAACAGCAAGTTTTTTTAGTTTTCTCAAAAAGTGAATTTTTCAGATACAGGAGTTTTGCTCTTCGGCCACCATCAATATTGTAAATTCTGGTCAGTTTTACTTTACAGAGCCATTATGTCCTTCCTCTCTGTTCAGTGATCCTTCCACTAGCATTCCCTTTCCTATACTGGTTAAATTTAGTCATGTAATTATAGCATTAGAGTGAGGGAATAAGAAAAACATCAAATATCAACAGAGATCGTGCCATAAAACTATAAAAACAGTAGAAACATATATCTTTAACACGGTACCTCCACTTTAAAATCTAACAGTGACCTCTATTGGAATTGTTCTCTGGCAATTACAAATACTAGGACCAATCATACCCTATTTATTATGTACATATGCAGTACTACAGACGGGTATATACGCTAGTGAAATATGACACATTAATTTTTTCATTCATTCAACCTTTATAAATATAAACATGGTCCAATGAGAGCATCTCACTGCCCGCTGGATAAAACGAGGAGCAGCTATTGTCTTATGTTAGTCAAGTTATAGTAGTATGTATTTGGACATCATTCATAATTGTTCAACATTACACTCAATATATTTAACGGTTTGATATCAGTAAATTATAGACGCTGTGGGGTCACTGTTGTCTGTACCTGTGTCTATTTTGATACCACTAGGTGTCCGCTAAAATCAGACATTTTCAATTGCTTCATAAATCCACCAAGATGGCAGTATCCCTCACTTTAAAAGGACATTAACCTCTGTCACTGTCATTATAGTGGATTTACACATGCAGGAGCGAAGTTGTTAGGTGTGACATTATTAATTAAGCTGCACTATAACCATATTATGCATGTGGGTTTTCCATATGGGTAATCGAGAACACATACAGCTCTTCAGAGCACAGCCTGGGGTGAGGTAAAGGGGTGAGTGAGAGTGTGGAGGTGCCCAGCTGCATGTGATCTTGACCAAGGTCACTACCTAAGCCTGAGGACCAGCCTCAGAATAACTGGCATACCAGGCAATACCAGTAACCATGGGCTCAGCATGAACTGTCAGGAGAAGAGAGAGGGAGACAGAAGGAGGGCAGAGAAAAAAGGCAGATAGGTTGACAAGAAAAGAGTCTCTACAGTACAAAATCTCAATGTATGACAGCGGAACGTAGAAACATCTTGGCACTTTAAGAAATGTGACCTTCACTTTGTCCTTTGAGCCTGGGAGTGACATGTTGTTTACTTCACTGCTGGTACAAACAATTAAAACTGAGAAATTCAGCTATGTTTGCTTGCAATACTGAGCATTTATGTGAAATTCAATCCTCTTTTCTTTACTTTTCCAACTCATCCTTTATTCCATAAACTATGTAGATTCTGTTAAATCTGCTATATATATATATATATATATATATATATATATATATAACCCTCTACATTTTTATTACAATTGCTTCAAGTTTTTATCCCAAAAAGAAGAATATCCTGATTAATCTATAAACAATGGATGTATAAATATTTAAAGTCGTTTAATGTTGGACCTCTACTCTGTATGAAATAGCCAGGTTGATTATTGTGAAAATTCCTCCCAAAATACGCATTAATCTACTATAGTCTGTGAAGAAACATGCTGAAGTGTGTAGGACCAACTGGTTCTCTATGGGGAAAAACATATAGGAGGGAAGGAATGGAGGAGAAAGAAAGAAGAGAGAGAAGCTTGGATGAATACTCAGAGAAACCAGAAGAAAGCAAATTGAGCTATACAAAATAAGGAATAGAAGAGAGAGAGAAGAAACAGGGAGGGAAGGAAAAGAAAGGTAAACAAAAGAGGAAGAAAGGAAGGAAAAAGAAAAAAGGAGGAAAAAATGAATAAAAGACAAGAAGGGAGGGAGGAGGAGGAATCAGAAGGACAAAAGATGGTTTGAAGAAGAGCGGTCTTGCTTTCCCTTTGCCCTCCAGTCACTGCTGTTAAGTACTCCAGCCAGCAGGTTATAGACTAATAAAGAACTGCAAAGCTTCATTTGGATAAATAACTGAGGCCAAGTCCCCACTTAATTAACCAGTTCTCTCACTGTAGAATCAGTAGCAGCTAGTTCTTATCTTATCTAGCATGGAAGTTCAAATTAAGACCAAAAAAAAACCTGTTATAAAAGTGGGTGGCATGCCAAAACCATTAGCTCTCATTCGCCGTTCAACTTACCGACTGCTATTTCACTCTCTGTCAGTGCAGGTTGTTTGTGTTACTCGTACCTTCATAGTTTGACTCTCCCCTTGACACATTAGATATTTTGCAGTTGATCCAGCGGTCCTCTGATGATTGTCTCTGTGGCTCCATTACGCAGTGAGCAAACAGCAGCATTCTCAAATCTATCCAACTTCTAAAGATTTGTCATCACATCTGATAGCTACAGCTAGGATGACACAATAGAAGTCAGCAAGGTGAGGTGGAGATGGACCAGTGAGCTACTGAGGCAGGGAACAGGTGAGCAGGCAGACACGGAGAATTAGGTGACTGGAAGGCGGGAAGGGCTGGGAGTTACTGCAGGGCAGGTGGGAGTGGCAGGGTCTGAGGCAAGCCAGAACAGTTAGTAGAAAATTGCAAAGGAAAGATGATCATATATGTTCAGTATATTTAGTTATGGTCACTGATTTTCATGACTGTGGATGGTTTATAGCCGCTTCAGATCAAAAGCACCTGTGGTTTAGGATAATAGAAATTCATTGAAGGAAATTCCTCAAAGATTATGATCCGATTTCTCAGGACTCCAACTCTGATGTTAACATGGCAGCTCCAACTGTCTGGGTCTGGATGTGGAGGGCTGGGTCTTAACCACAGCCCTTCAAGTTTATATCTGTCCATTGGTGACCTGTCTTTATTCTCACAGAAGCTCAGACTTTCCACTATCCTGGTCATCAGTCATCCTTGGTGTCATAACTGTCAGACTTCTTTTTATTCCTGACAGGTCCACTCAAGTATCATTCAGTTTGTCCATCCAACCATTTCCTTATTATCAATTTTTGGAGGCCATCCCTAGGCCCAGAGCCTCTACGGTAAATGACTGAAGTAAGTCATGAGCTGAGTCAAAAATTGACTACAAAGGCTGAAAATTGACATAAACAGACTGGAAAATGATGGCAAAGAGACAAGAAATGACCATAAAGGGACACAAACTTTCAGCCTGTGGGTCCTGTATAGGAGAGTTAGGGGACCTTTTACTTTTGTCTGTGCCCAGGGGCTGATTTTTGAATAACTGAGTCTACTTCTAGAGGGTTTTTTTGGTTTGTTTTTTGTCTTTTAAACAGTGGAGGGGTTTTCAAGAATCCTATCTGCCTCTTTAAATGAATCACTCCCTAGTCTCAGAGGGGAGAGGTTGTTCTCAGGGTAGCAGCGTGAGTGAGGCAGGTTGGCCACTCCTTTCATTATACTGTAACTCCCCTAAGGCTGTCTTTCTCTCTATCGCTCTGCTATCTCTTTGCCATCCTCTGCTCTCTATCCCACTGCTCTCTCATCTTGCCTACCTCATCATCCTTCTTTCTCTCATCACTGGCTCCTTTCTTTTTTGCCTTTGCCTCCTCTCTGGCTTTCTATAAATCCCTCATTTCTCTCTCTCTCATAGACAGAAAGCCTTCACGTGTAACATGCAAATGTACAAGTGACCACTTGCTCTCTCTCTTTCTCTCTCTCTCACACACACACACACTCACACACAAACATGCTTACATCCATCCCCTCCTGCTGGCAGAGCGGGGCGATGCAGGAGCGGCGGCAGCAGCTGCTCTGACACATCCTGGCGTGACGAAACACACACCGAAAAGGCAGGAGGAAAGAAGGAGGAGAAGAGAAGGAGGAGGAGGAGAGAGGAGGAGAAAAGAGGAGGACGCAACTCTGTCAAAAGGACACCAGAGGACAGGGGAAGGAGAAGGAGGACGAGGAAGAGGAGAAGGGAAGGAGACCAGGGGAGTCCGGAGTTGCAGCCATGTCAGACACACCTCTGCAGAGGAACGGCACCGCGACAGCACCGTAAGTAGATGCTCCTCATCTATCTTTCCCTCCATCTCTCCTCTCCTTGCCTGCATCCCTCCACCTCTCTCCTCTCCATCTGACAAGCTGGGTTGTCATGGGAACCGGAGCTCCGTCATGGTGAGGCTGCTGCTCAGTCATGACTGGAGAGGAGACACGCGGTACACCATGTACACTCCTCCCTCTCCTGTCTTGTCCTCTCCTCTCTCTGTCTCTCTTTTCTTCTCTCACCCTCATGCTCCCTCTGCAGAGCTCTCACCTCACCGCATATCAACCCTCCATGGCTTTACTCTCTTGCTCTATTTTCCTCTTTCTATGACTGTCTCTCTCTCTCTCTGTCTTTTTCCTGCATTTTAACAATAATCAGACCTAAACTCCTTCTTCCTCATTTTCCTATCTGGTTCCTGAAGTAACACCATGGTACATACACTGTGTATGAATGTGCATATGCATATGTATGTGTGTGTGCGTGTGTGTAATGTGGCATGTTTTAGCATAGTGTGAAGGCTGCAGGCTTGGTCCAGCCTCTGTGTGTTAGCACAGTCTGCCATGCTGCAGGCCCTTTCTTCCTGAGTGTGATTTGTGCCTGTGTGTGTGTTCATATTCAGGAGAAACAAATGCCCATGCACAGACATAAGGATAATAAAATGAAAACTCACTTGGGCAAAACCTAAAGAGACTTCGAAACTTCGAAAATCACAGCACGTCAAGTCACAGGAAGAGTGTTAAGAACTGAGTCACTTTGAAACCTGTTTGAAAATGCTGCTGATGAGTTGGCAACTGTCAAATCTTTGATGTTGCTTCCCACAAGAAATAGAAATGCACCGTATCAGCAGACCTCTCAAATCAATGTGACCCTTCAGCTGCAGTTTCAGGAGAATATTAGTACACATAAAACAAAAGAATATGACAAGAAAATAAGAAAAACACCCTTGTATTTTTACAGTAAATCTATCAAGCTTAGTTCACCCTACAGAACAGAACACTTTTCTTCTTTTTTTGGGGGGGGGGGGGGGGGGGGGGGGGGGTTGTGTTACAAAATAATCTATATTTCTATAACACCAGATATTCTCTTTGGAGCAAGTATCAGGCAAGGTGTTATATAAAGAGAGCTGCATTATGGGTTGTTTGTAACCTTAATGTTGCTAGGCTGGCAAGTCTTAAGTGGTAAGTAAGTGGGTCCAAAAAAATTTCTAAAAGTTTCTAGTAAGCCCAGTTTAACTCATAGTTTTCCACTGGCTCATGTTACACAGTTTGATGCCACAGAAGAGTGGAAACTAGGGGAAAGTGGTTGATTGACATAATTTCCACGGAAATGGACTGGAAAGAATAGCAGTATGGACACAGTCAGGTGTCTCTATCATAGAATGTTTCAATAAAACATTATAGGCCTCAGATGGAAAAAAAAGTCTGTCAGGTGTAAACCCACTCTGGTCAGAAATATGACTGAACCACCCAATAAATAGAGACAATGCAAAGCTGTTTTAGAGGCTTCTGCAATCTGAGCATCTTATTTTTGCAGATTAGAAGCAGGCATACCTGCTCTGTATAACACATTACACAGCTTCTGCAGTTTATGTCCTTGTGTAGGTTATGTACACTATTGCTATGGTGATCACACAGCCTCTGCATCCTTGGTTCTAAATTAAAAGTCTAAAAGCCCTATCGATGTTGCAGACTGAGGGATGCTGAGTGGTTAGCTGGTATGAGTGATAACCAACATGGTATAGTGCGTCTTATCTTCAAGCCGTGAGTCTTTGTCAACGGGCAGTTTGAGTGACAGGTTGGAGTGATTTTTACATCCTCTGTCAGAGCCGCACCCATGAGGCAGGCAGAAAAGGTGCAGTGAGGCATGGAGCAGACATGCTTCACTGGTACATCAATAGTTAATGTTATAATTGGAAAAATGAGACTGTGTGATTCAGCCAGTCTATCACGTCCCATCTTTCCTTGGGTCTGTCTATTTTCCTCTGTGCTTGCAGGCTCATTTTTAATCAGCATGTACACTGTACTCTCTCTGGGTTGTCCACTGATTCAGCAGAAAGATGAGGTAGTATTTGTGGTCATGTAGAGTGCAGAAACCACAATGGCAGATGGCCCATTCTCTGGTGCTATTTATTACACACTCAGGGAAGTCTGAAAAGGGAAGAGATGCTAATATTGATGGGATGACTTAAGCATATCTAGTGTTACTGGGTAGCAGTCCTGAGCATCAAATGAATAAATTAACATTTCTATTTTTGCAGTTATTATTATGTTTTTGCCCATAGTTTTAGGGCACTTTATAGACTGAGAGTAAAATGAAGTAAAGTTAGCTGCAGTCCTAAATTAGAGTTCACTATGTCTCTTGTGTATTTATGACCTTGGGTGGAAGTTCAAATTCACACAATTTCATACAAGCGCAGTTCAAAGGGCTTTGCAGAGAGACAAAACAATATAAAATGTGAATACAGACAGATAGAATAGATAGAATGAATCAAAAGCCTCACAAACACAGTGGTCTGACCTAGATACTCAATTTGCATGCTCTTGGAAATGTGAAGATCCCACACCACCTCTTAAGTTAATCAGCCTTCCTGCAACAGAGTAGGACTTTGTTTTAACTTGAAGAACCAAGAACCTTTCTTACACAGTGTGTGGATTTTTTCTCCACTCCATTAAAACAAAAGTACCAGAACACAAACCATAAACTTAACATAAGAGGAGACGTGCAAACTACAGAGTAGAAGAAAAAATAAGAGAGAGCAGAGAGAACATGAAGTGGTGATAATGAGAGTGGGCCAAGACATCTGCTTCTCATCTATGCATCTGTCTTTTAAATGCATGCAGAGACACATATGCATGCACTCTTATATACGGACATGCATGTGATTTCTTCTCCCCCAATATAAAAGCGTCTTTGAGAGTATAAAAGTGAGAGACAGAAGTAAAACAACAGACTGAAATGACAGAGATGAGGTAGCTAATTTTACTGCTATTTGTAAGTTTTGTTATCGTTACATAGCTAACGTTAGCATTAACAGCTGTTTACTGACCAGTCGAGAAGAAACGTTGTGAGTTCAGCATCAAAATTAATTTACTCAGAGCTTTCTAGGCTCTCCAGTGGTGAAAAGCAACTGCAATGTTTCTTCTATTGAAGTTAGCATGCTAACCAGCTAGCTGTGCCCTGGACAGCCCATCTTTTCACTTTCCAACAGTGACTTACTGCAGCCTCCAGTCTGCCCTGAAGAAGAAGCACTGCTCAGAGGGTGTATTCTAACTTCTTGTACTATAAATGCAATGATGAGGCCAAAGCCCTTGCCAAGTGACTATCACAACTATCCATTCCCTGCAAGACACCATGTTCAGTGGCAAAGAAAACTCACAAATAGCCCCTTTAACCTGTACAAAAGATGCAAATTCATATGCTAACCAAATTTCCATGCATAATGTAAGTAACTTAATGCAGTATTTTATTCAACTCATATGACTTTGGGCAATACAATGGGGTCTACTTGCACCCACAGCATGTAGCCATCATGAGCTATTTTAAGTGTTTTAAAGGCAAAACACAGATTGTTCACTGCTTTGCTGTTACTTTTCATGAAGTTGTTTGTGATAATTCACAGTAAACCATCGGCTTTGAAAGTTCCCAGTTGCAGCCTTTGCAATAAAATAAAACATGAAAAGGCTGTAGCACACTGAATTACTGAAATACAGTCACATTAGTTGAAAAAACTGGGAGAGCTGATATCTGATTAGCTGCTGAAAGCCACTGACTTCCAAATGTTTAGCCGTCATCAGCCTTTCTCCCTCAAACTGCCCTTTACAACTGCTTACGTTTTAAGCTAAATTTAATACCAACTTTGTACAGGAAAAATAAACAGAAGCAACAAGGACTGTAGTACTCAAGGATTTGCCTATTCTAAACTGCTGAAAAAAAGACATTGCATACTTTTTAATAGGGTTTAGTTAAACTGTGTGTGAAGACAGACAGACAGTTTGACGCACAAACACAGCTCAACCTCCCTCAGTGATGTATAAAATATGAATGAGATTAAGATCTGGCAGCACCATCAGCAGAAATATGTCTGTTTGGATTCCTTTTTCTCTTCCCCTCCTCTCGCTCTGTCTCCCTCTTTCTCTCTCTTTCACACACACACACACACACACACACACACACACATACAATAACTAACCAGTCTGCAGCAGAGGCCAGTTTGTACCAGATGTGTGGCTCTATCTGTGCGTTTCAATTATTTTTGGGAGAATTGAAATGTGGGAGTACTAAGCTCACAAAAGGCTGGCCGAAGAGATGGCCGCATTAACATAGCAACACTGACACATACACACACAAATGCACATGCAGTTTTTCTGACTTACTTTCTTTGTCCATATTTGCTCATTTTCTCTGCCTCCTACTCACTCTTTGTATGTTGTTATATTTCTTTGTGTGTGTGTGTGTTTTCCTGCCTCTGGTGCCACATCTGGAGGCTATTACCTCTGAGCTGGGATGCGGGGGAGGCGGGGCTGGGCTGGCTGTGCAGTGAGGTCATCGTGTCGTCGTGGCGAGGCAGAGGAACAATAGATGCTGTTGTCTCCAACGACGACCAACCAACGTAGCTGACGCCAGAATTAAGGGGTCGAAGGGGGGGTGGCAGAATTTTAGGGGGGTGAAGACAGAAGGGGGAGAACGTGTGGTAGAGGGAAAATAAAACAGAAAATGTTTCAAAGAAGTAGAATAACGTTAGCAAGGAAGCATGATTTGTAATGACAGTGTGAGCAGCCAACATAATGATGTGATTGGTGTAAATCCAGGTCAAACAGACACTCTCAGAGAGGCCAGATTTAAACCTTCAACTGGCTGTAAAGTCAGACAGCTGCAGAACTGAGCCTGGTTTCATAAGCTATATGTTACCAAAACTCCAAACAGGTCATGGTCTATAACCTGCATGTGCCCACATTAAAGATGTAGCAGTATGTTTTAATGAGGGCGGGACCCAGGGTGAAACAGTGCAGTTTTTATTTTAGTATCTTGAGGGTGAACCTCAAGTAAGCCTATAGTATGTTAAAAGTTGTGCTGTAGGTTTTATCCAGCAGAATGCATGGACCAAAGAATGAAAACTTTCCATTTCCATTCCTGCTCTACTATGCACTACTACTCCAACAACCATTACACCTAACACACAGTAAGCCTGCTGCAGTATGTTCAGACTGTACTTGCACTTGCACTTGTGGAAGGATAGTCTCTACTGGGCAGGTAGCGTACAGTGAATATTTCAGAGCTTTTTTGCTTAAAAAGCTACCTGCTGCAGTGAGGGGGAACCAAAACAGAAAAGCTATGGGCCGTAAAACCTAAATAATCAGCTTATAGCTGCTAAATCCTCCATAAGCTGAGGGAATCTGCAGAGTCAGGTAATAATTCTCTGTGGGTTTGTCCCTATGAGCAACACCTTGCACTTTACACACAGTCCTATTGTTTATTTCAAAATATTGACTAGTGCAGTTTTAAACAGTGGAGTGCTTGTTTACCTTATTACAGTGGAATAAGAGGAAAATTAAATGCTGCACTGAAAAATATCAAGACACACAGTATAATAAGTTAGTCTCATAACACAACTCATTTTTAGCTGAAGGGTTAAATGCTCAACCACGTTTCTGCAATAACTTATATCTTAATATATACAGTATGTTTTACTCTTGAATTACTTGGGTATAAACTGTGGAATTTGTGTATATAACTTTAAAAAATACTCAACATTTAAAAACAGAAATGGAAATAAATAATCTTTTAGAAGTTTCCTTATAATTTTTTCTCTTTTCTTGTATTACAATACTGGAGGAAAATACATTTTTACTGTTGACATGCACAAACAGCTCTAGAAGAAGTGCAGTAAATAAAAGTGTCAGCACTCTTAAACTGAAGAACTCTACATGAGACTTGTCTGTGTGCATTAGCTTGGAAACAATGTAACAACACCAAATGTGGTTGACTTGACTGTTAACAGCTCCCTAAAGCCTCAAAACATCAAAATCCCAGAGAACTTTAAACGTTTAATAGTTCACTTGCAAATGTGGAAGCTATAGCTGAGGGCTGAATAAGACTCAGTTTTGATTTATCCAAGTCTTGCAGCTGCCCAGTGGCTTTACAGGACAGATACTCTCCAGCTGCGCTTATTTATTATACACTTTTTCTCTTGGAGTAATGCAGTGGCTGTTGTGTCTGTGTGTGTTTGTAAGAGAGAGTGTGTGTGGGTGAGTGTGTGTTGCATGCTTCTGTATTCCCCAAAGAGCTGTCCAGGACTGCTGCTGCTGTTTCTCCTTATAAGGACGTCTGTCTGTGGAAGGAGGGATGGAGAAAAAGGAGAGAGAGGGGAAGATGGGTAGAAACTGAGGGAGAGGAGGTGGGGTAGATAGAAGGTGGGACAGGTGGAGTGGAGGTGAGGAGGAATGGGGGCATGGAGGAAAGAAGGGGTGAAAAGAGAGAAATGAAAGGGGGGAATTTGAGGTTGGAGGACTGAGAGCTAAGAGGGAAAGCAGACAAATGAAGTATGGAGGGATGGAGGGCAGAAATCCACCATGGGAGGTAGGTAGGAAGGGAGATGAAAAAGAGAGCAAGAAGATTTATGGAGGCAGATGAGGATTAAGTGTTGGATATGCGGAAAAGGAGAGAAGGGACAAGAGAAGGAAAAGAGGAAGGGATGAAAGAAAACTGCACTAAGGAAAATAGATTGTGATGTAGGAAAAGAGAGAGAGAAAGTGGAGGAAAGTAAGAAAGTAAAGGGGTGTAAGAGAGGAGAGCGAAGAAGAATGGATGAAACCGAGGTGAACCTAGAGATTTAAAACAGGGAGAAAAGAAAATTAGGACACAGGTAACAATGACCCATTTACTTAAACTCTGCTTTTGTCTTGTCTAGAGTGTTTGTGTGAGTGTGTGTGTATGAAGGTGTGTTGTGCCTTTTTAAGTGGTGCTTGTGCAGCTTGTATTTCCACAGATGTCCCACTGATGTTGATCTGCATATATCAATTCAGGGAGTGACACAATTATCTTCCCCTTTTTCTTTTCTTTTTTTCTGTTCCCTCTGAGGCTTCTGTTGATGTCAACTTTGAAAGGCACTGGAATAAATATATGACCAGTGTGACCAGAAATAGAACCTGAAGAGTCAGCTGTAGGATTCGCTATGAGTGGGCAGCATCACCGACTGTAGTCTCACAGAATTTTATTAAAAGATTACAGCATCTTTAAATACTTTCTTTGTCTTTGAAAGTTAGAGAAAGACCCCTCCCATGAGAGAGATATGTGTGTCTGTTTTCAGCTTGCAGTGCAGTGGTGGACTGCGATTGGCAGTTAGCAGCAAAAACAGCACATTGTTATAGCAATAGCTCTAATAGCAACAGAATTTCTTTAAAGGTGCTATATGTGGGTTTTTGCTATCGCTACATTGCCAGCGTTAGCATTAACAGCTGTTTACTTACCATGAGCTTCAGCAAGCGTTTACAAGACCCAAGATTAGGATACCATCTCTAGGCAGTGCTACTTCTTCATCCTCTTATGCTGGACTGAGGGCAGACTGGACACTACAGTGACTCACTATCACAAAGCTGGCTGGTTAGCATGCTAACTTCAGTAGAAGAAAGGAAGTGATAGAAATAGAGACAGCTGTTGGTGAGTATAGGAATTAAGTTTGATGCCGAACTCACAGTGTTTCTTCTAGACTGGTTAAGGAAACAGTTGTTAATGCTAATGTTGGCTATGTGGCAATAGCAAAACCTACATAAACTACCTTTAAACTTAATCATGTATTATCATGTATATAGGTGATACTATGTCTGCTGTTTTAACTTCCTACCATTCTCTCAAGATAATTTGTGCTTAAGGAACGCAATTTTTACATAATTTGTGTCATACAGATTTCTGTGCTCATACAGATTTCTGTGTTTCAGAGTTTAGACTAAATTTTGTGAACATGATTTATCAGTTTTCCAGTTGAGTCAGTCATAACTAAATTGATTAGCTTGTGTATGACATTCCTGACAGTGTCAAAATAAAAATAAAAAGTTACTAGAAGATAAAAAATAAATGCAAAAAGAATCATTTGGTCTTCAAACTGTTTATTAATCAATCATTAAATTAACCATTATCTCATCTCCTCTTAGAGACCCACAGTTTTCAAATTACAAATTACTCATCTGCTTCCCTTTTCCTTACTTCTGCAATTTTACTTTGCTCTTCCTCTTTCTCTCCCTCACTCCTTTTTTTTCTCTCCCTCTCCTCTCACACACCACCCTTACCTTCATGCCATTGCTCCTCTCTTCCTCCCCTTCCTTTTCTCTCTCTCTCTGTCAGCTGCTCCTCCCAGCTGTTTAATCACACATGGCTCATGCCTAAAAAAGAGAGGGAGGGAGGGAAGGAGGGGACAAATGGGAGGAGAGACAGGGAGCGCAAAAGAAAGAGTGGGTGACAGAGCCAGAGAGAGAGAGAGAAAATGCGAGCAGCGGGCTGAGTGTGAGGCACATGGCCAGTGAATGAGAGATCTTTGCTTCCTCTCGGCGTGAGCTCCTTCTCCCACTGTCTCCTCTCTCTGGTTGGATTACTGCTGAGGAAGAACCTCATCTGGATACTCCTCCTCCTCCACTTCTCCTTCTCTTTCCTCTACTTTCCTCCCCTCTCTATCTTTCACTGAGGGGACTCCGGCTCTCTGTCTTCCCAGATCTCACCTCTCGTTCTCCTTTCACCCCCCCCTCCCCTGCTTCCCCCTCAGGATGTCGTGTGAGGAGGCTCAGCTCCACAAAGAGAGGCTGCAGGCCTTGGCGGTAAGTCAAACTGTGTTCTTACCGTCTTGCTTTTGATCTGCTCATCGCTTCATGTCTCTTTAACCTTCTGTCTGTTTGTTTTGCTGCCTTGTTTGTCCGTGGCTGACGTAAAACACAAGGGCTTTCATGGCCACCCTGTCTCACCTTGACTTCATCTCTTTCTGTCATTTGCAGCACAATATCTCGCCTAACTGTCTCGCACCTCAGAGCTCCTGCTACTCCGCCAGTCTTTCCTCAGCTTCTTCAATACTTCTCCCTCTCGCTCTCATTTGCTCTCTGCCACTCTATGACGAGTCACATTTTTCATTCATGTTCCACTGGCATCAATTCAAACACATTTAGAGGGTGGGAAACTTTCTTTGCTCCAAATGTAACAACACACCAGCAGAGGTGCTCAATGACAGGGTGACCCCAGGGCTCAATCTTAAAGAAGAAAGACCAGCAGTCTAATGTGATTGTTCTTAAGCCAAACAACTTCATAACAAGTGAACCTAGAGGCTGAAACAGCACCATTACAACTGACGACCAGTGTCCACAGTGTATTTTGGGTTTACCATGTTAGCTAGTAGCCATCTACTTCAGCTTCTGTTCTGTGTTGGAAGGCTAAATGCTAACCAATGTACCAAAAGCTAAAATAGACATAAATTTACTCCCTCACTAGCCTGCTGTCTTGCACCACTGCTGTATTTGTCTTGCTGTTCATGTCAGCTTTCATCCTCTTCCATGCCTTTTTTGTTTCCGGAGAAACCAACTCAGAGGAAAGTTGGTGGAAAATCTTTTTTTTTTCTTTCTTTTTGGCCAGATGTCTGAGGTTTTTAGGTGTATCTGCTTTCCAGAGTAGGAAAAGCACAGCCGAGAGGTGGTCTAGTTTGTGTTTCAATATACTCGCCGTTACGCTTCGTGATATCAGGGAGGCATCTGTTGGAAGTGTTTGGCTCGGTGCTGATAGGACTTCAGAGCAACAGTGAGACCAGGGTTCAGTGCCTGGGACTAAATTTGGCGCCAGTAAGGATCCACAGCATACACACACACACACACACACACACACACACACACACTCACGCACAGAGGCATAGGAACACACACATACACACATTTTCATACACACAAGTGGGGGCAGCGGGAGCAGATGGAGAAACTATTTTGGCCACGTTGAAACATGGCAGCCATACCAGGCTGTGTGAACTTAAACCAGTCAGGCGCTTAAGTAAATGAAGAGAGTGGAAAGTTCTCACGATATGAGTGGAGAGGAACAAGCATTTCTGTTCCTTGCATCACTTGTGCACATTTATTTGGCGAAACACTCCAAAATCACTGATTGTGTAATCGATGAAATTAGTTTTACTTTGAGGCTAAGAAAAATCTAGGCTTCATTCTGCAAATGCTGCAGAATATTCTGTTGGCACCTGCAGTCAGCGTTACCTAAACACCACAAAAAATGCTCTATGTACTCTAAATTATATCCTGAAGTACTATTAGAGATCCTATTGTAAGTACCAAGAGCTTTGACATATAATAATGGATAGACATTAAATACAAGTACATAATTTGAGCCTATCTGTCTCATCCAAAAGAGCATCTGTCTTGTCTCAGCTGAGTGTGTGTACGCTATATCAAAGACAATAACAGCACTAATAGCTTTCAAGACCTACCAGGCACTTAAATAGAGAAGGGTTACTATTACACTAATAGTACTAACAACTCTCTGAGGCCGCTAAGCACCCTAGTAGCCACATACACAGCCAAGCAGTGCAGGTCCAGTGTAAATACAGACGCTGGAGAAAGCTTTCCAGAGCATCTCAGAGGGAAGGGGAAGGATTTTATAGCAATCTCTTCCGACTGTCAAATCAAAATTATTGTCCGTTTCAGCGAAACCAAAAACACTGAATCACACAAAATCCTTTAAAAGTTTTTTTGTCTTCAGCAAGGATGGACACAGGTGATATCTGACTTTATGGCTTTTTGAGTAAGCATTACTGAACCCCCTGTAGAGAGCTGCACAGTGCATACACTCACACTGACACACTGTCTCCAGTCTACAGCTGATATGCTAATGATTTCATCAATAATTGATACTCGGAGATTTCATCGTCATCACCATCAGTGTCTGACTTCATCAATACTTCAGCAGATCTCGAGCCAAATTGGAAGCTTCCTCTAAAATCTTAGCCAAGCGCTTGACCAGTCGTATCTTTGTCTGAGCTGCCTGAACACACAGCTCCTCATATCTGATGCTGATTTTGATTGACATGTACTGTAATATGGACCTAAAGTCAGGGTTCTTTGTCACGTTTTATCTACTGAGACAGACCTAAAAAAATCACTGTCAGGGAGCAGGCAGCTGTCATTATAATGTTCATTTACCACAGAGACAGGTCTACGTGCTGTGTGGCTCATGAATAAAGCATGCCACTAATGGCTCTGATTCACCAGCCATTTTTTGTAGCTTGGGAGAAAGGACGACATACCTTTCTGCTCCATCACAGCAGCTGGAGTGAAGCAGTGTAGTGAGACATTACAGAGCTTGACGCAGGAGAGGTCTCATTTACAAAAACAAGATGAGAACATGATTTAAAAAAATATAGGTCTACATGTGCAACAGAAATGCCACAGCTATTCTGTTAGCATGTTATAATCTAGTTCTAATAGTCGAGGAGAGCAATGAATCCTGTGTGGCATTTTTCCACTCCTACACAATTTATTTACATTAACTCACCTAAATTTAACCAGGCTAAGATGGCTCTCTTTTGAGTTTCGTGAGAGTTAGCGCCATGCAAACTGAGAAAATCTACATAATAAGATTACTGAGAGCACTGATCATTTGGTACAACAAAGGGTAGGACATTTGCCAGTGTTTAATCAAAGGGTTGATTACTCAATTGGCTCATTTGTCCGCAACACGTACAAACAAAGATTCCCATAGTCTGATAGTGATTACGGGTCTGTCAGCTGCCAGTGAGTGCAGATTTCCATGGTAACTAATTGGTCAGATTAGGGAACAGTTGTGATGTCATGTTGTTAAATCCAGACCTGTAATTGGTGTATTATTAACATGTAATTATAGCAGTCGGATGGAGCGCGGCCTGGTGAGGGTTCCCCCAAAAAACTGATTATGTGTGTGTGTGTTCATGTCCAAGTGTTTTTGCAAATGCGTGTGTGTTCACCAAAAGCTCTGTGGTTTTAAGATCAGCCAATGAATGGTTAGTGTTTCATCTTTCTAATTAGCTGTTGCCTGTGTGGCCTGCCGACCGCAAGCGGCATGGTAAAATACATATACAAAAGTGTGTGTACCGCGCATGTGTGTGTGTGTATGTTTCTTTGCATGTACTCATTCACTGGCTTCTCTGTGTTTACACAGATGACCTCAGCCCTTTGGACTCTCAGCTGCCCCCCAAACACACACTCAAACACACACAAGGCCACAGATTGTCTGGGGCCAAGTCTAAGGGGATTTAGGAAGTGGTGCTTGAGGATTGAGATGATGTGTGTGTGCTTGTGGGAAAGACAGGGACTGAGGGACTGATGGCTGCTGGCTCTATAGAGAAAGACAGAGACTGACAGCGACCAGAGTTTGAGATATTTAATTGCAAGAAGATCACCTTCAGCTCAAAATCTAAACCTCTATGCCTACTGTCTCTCTTGCTGTCTTATGAAACAATTCTGCAAGACTAATGTGCAGTAATGAATTTACTTTATCTCCTGGACCACACACTGATCTCTTTGGATGAGCTCTGTGTGGTAATCTGTGTAAGTCAGAGTTGTCATGGAAGCGGTCCTCTGGTTCCACTTTGTGAGGAGAGTGAGGCAGGGTGAAGGTGAGGGGGATGATATAGCTAGGCCTTGGCAAACGCTGAGATTTGTGGTCATGGCATGCAGTGGATGGCCGGGATAATGGGCTGCGTTAAGAGAGGTAAATAGCGTTGGGGGCTGGGCTGCCTGCAGGCATGTGGAATTTAAGCTTGTGAAGATTGTTTACTTATAGATTGACGGATCGGCAGCACTGAACCCCTAAAGAACCCATAAGGAAAATATTGACTGAGGTTGGGAAAAATACAGTCAAGTGTTTTTACCCAGCTATGGGTTACTAATAATAACCCATGATCACATTTTTAACACACTTGCACCTTTTCCTGTTAAAGTGATTTTTCCACTGCGCTTACAGTGTCTCCAAATTATGACGCCCATATTATGCTAATCTAAAACAATTCAAACATTTTGAATATCCTGAAGGAGGGAAGTGGTTCTTACAGTTTCCCTGTGAAGCATTTGTTACAGATTAACCTCTTTTTTTTAAAACTTTTTGTCATTTGCTTTTATTTGCAGCAATTTTACCGTAACTAGGTGATGGCAATTAGCTAAACTGCTGCAAACTGTTGTAAACTTTGTGTTGCAGAGCAACAAGAATGACTTAAAATACTCTCTGTAGGGAGACTGTTTGTACCTGTGTCGGTTATTTGCTTACAATCAGACACATCTGCCTAACATATGGCTTTTCAGAATCAGAACTAGAAAAACTTTATTGATCTTGGCGGGGAAATTGCTTTGTTACAAGTGTTTAACATGTAGTTAGGAAGGAGTAAATAAGTAAATATAGAAATAAAAAACTACAATAAAGCTCTGTGTGCAGCTAAATCAAATCTGTCTTTCCTATAGAACTGTTTTCTTTTAAGTTTTCTTTTAACATGGGATTAGGCTTATTTGGTCCAGCTGACTGGAAAGACAAAACTGGTTGTCAGATTCCCCCCATCTGTCCCATGAAATTGGAAATACTGGCTATACAGACAACACACTGGCACAGCTGTTGCGTTATGATAAGTCTATGAATTACTGCATCAGTTTCAGTGTATGTTAAGGTCTGACTGCTTGCATATGATTGCTCAATAGGCCCCCTAAATAAGTGTCTAAGGTTTTGAATATTTGGCAGGGTGGGTGTTGCCAACTACCAACAGAGCAGATTGGACCCTGGTGAGGCAGGAGTGGATAGGTGGCTCAGGGAGGCTTGGTTTACGGACTTTAGGAGTTTATGGGGGTGGGGAGTGCGCTCGGGGCAAAGTCATTTTGAGGGGAGAGGTGGGGGTGTGGTTTGTCGGGTAGTAGGGGGCCAAGGGCACGCCAGGAATTACATGCCGTCTAAAATTAGCAGCAGCTGTCTCGGGACC
Source organism: Lates japonicus (assembly GCA_033238685.1). Classification (NCBI taxonomy): domain Eukaryota; kingdom Metazoa; phylum Chordata; class Actinopteri; family Centropomidae; genus Lates; species Lates japonicus. Next base: position 58,068 of record BRZM01002234.1, read on the forward strand.
TACTGGACATTCTGGCTTGTTTGTGTGTGCGCGTGTCTGTGTGTACATGCTTCTGTGTGTAAGAGGGGTTAAAGTTAACAGAGACTTGAGACAGGAGAGGCTGGAATGCAGCTCTAGTGGGCACTGCTGGTTTAAAAATTATTTTCATGACATTTGAGCTTAATTGGATCATAAACAATGCAGAGTGACAGGGCAGAGAAATACTGAAGAGGGCATGCAGCAAAGGTCATTTTAGAAGCTACAGCTATGAACGCAACAGAATATTAGTGTCATTACTTACCTAATGACAGATACACTCAGATTACACAGATGCAAGGCTTGTTGACTGTTGAGGTCTGGAGGAGTTAAAAATTATACTGTTTTGTTTACCATTTTTTGTTTACCATGTACCTTTCCATGCAAATTTTGATGGTGTGTCTCTCCTCCAGATGGATATGATGAGTGTAGTCACCACCTGCTACTGTCGCATGACAACGGCATGCAAGACATGTCGGCAGTGTGCTAAGTTTGCATTTATTGACACCACCGCTGGCTAAAGAGCTAACAGGTTAGCATTCATACACCTCTGTTTGCCCAGTGACTAATAAATTAGCAACTTCTGAAGAGAGCATCAGTGTGTACAATAAACACTGGTGGCAAAAAAGACCTGCAGGTGCTCACTGCAATTAATCTACCCTTATATATATATATATGTACTGAACAAATTTTAATCTAAAAAATAGTGAAAGCCCAAAGTAGCATTTTGAAAAAGATTGTTATCCAACTAATAATCCAAAACTCAACAATATAGGTCATGGCTCATGGTTCACACAATCATCCAAAGATGTTTCTAGCACAGCAGAATCAAACCCATGACATTTAAGCCACAGGTCCATTTCAGTCTCTGTTCTCTAAGCATTCAGGTATGGCCGCTCGCTGAATGGAAGATGATCTTCACTGTGAGATGTCTCTGCTGGGTGTGTCGGCATGTGCAGAATGTGACCCATCTGATCTGTAGCCCACTTCTGTTCGCGGCCTCAGCATCAGCAGATCTTTGATTATAACGCAGTTACATCACTGCTGTACCGCATTATAATCCTGTCTGTGTGACCTCATACTGGGTGTGTGAGATGTGTGTCAGTAGTGCAGAATGCTGATCATTAGTGTGTATGAGTATGTTTGCATGTTTTTATGCACCAATCCTGATTTATTTTCTTGTTTCTTTTAAAAGCTGTCCAATCAGACATGTACATAAAGTTCAAGTCAGTTAAAGTTCACTTATTCACAACTTATTTTTGTTGTTGTTTTAAAGCTGTCCTGTTCAATTTCAATAGGAGTATAACTACCCATTTTACTTCCTGGAAAATGGCCTTTATTTGGTCATAAATCATGTCATAAATTATTCAAAAATTTTATTCCCATTAAACTTTCCTTACTGATATTCTTTTGGTCTACCATTATAAATGTCCCAGTCAAACATCCTGTGATAGAACTGTAAATCCTGCTTTATGGATGTATCTTGTTCAAGGCTGCATAGACTGTATTCATAGTAGTCATGTCTGGATAAGCTCCTTCTTCATTTGTTTCTTTTTTGTCCCGTTGAGAAAAAAAGCCATTTAATTGGACCCTGCTATACCTGCTTGCAGAGTCTAGTTCTGTTTATTTGCTGTTTGTCTGTCTTCTTAACAAGAGTGCCGTTGAATGCAAATCTACTACAGGAAACCACTCAGAAACTCAGGGGATTAGGGATAGAAGAACAGTTCATTGTGCTGAACTTAAGTTTATGGGAACTGTAATTAGATATTGTAATTTTTGACCCCTTCTCCACTGCCAAAAAATCTTTAACCCTGTAGAATGAGAGGTTACTAAATTATGTCCAGTCCATGTGACCTGTGGTTGACTTGTGAAGGTAAACAAACCAACAACAATATGACAAAGTAAAAGTCTCCACTGGGGCTCAACCATTTTAGATACTGAATGCAGAAAATTCTGCATAAGTGTCAAAGTTCTTGGATGGCATCAACAGTAGTGGGGAATATGATGCCCTCTGTATTAAAGCATAAGCAGCAAGCCAAGTGGGGCCAAACACTCAAGTGAGTCAGAGTGTGGGAAGTCATGAGTGTGTCACCAAGAATGTCAACATATTTTCCTGAGGAGGAGGATGTGCTCTCAAGGAGGGAAAATACAGTGAACAGAGCACGGCACAGGGTCTTTCAACGGTACATGGCCGGGGATTAATTTCATCATTTTATTAGCTTATCAGTTTCTGTTGCAAATGAGACAGTGACATTCCCTCCCGCTAATTACTTTATGTTTTGGTTGAGAAGTGATAGCCAAACTTATGAACTGATCCAACATTCTTTCATATGAACTCTGTGACCCCAGGGAGCTGAATAGTCCACAGTAAGATGCCTGGCACTGCGTCTAAAGTCTAGATGAGTTAGATTGTGTTCAGGCATACAGTAGCACCACTATGCCCCCCCCCCATATGAAATGAATGAGGAGTCTCTGTTTTTGGAGGAATGATATTTGTTGCACAGCTATTGTCAGTCTGAACAGGCCTGTAGGATATGTCACTGATTTAAGCCATTACATTTTGTTTACAGTACTGTGTTTTAAGCAGAGCATTGCTGCGGGTGGGAATTCCTATTCTATACATTTTATTTCTGGAATGTGACAGAAACCAAATGGCAACCAGACAGTCTTTGATCTGAGGATGTGGAGCATCTGTCTGTGTGTATATGCGTTTCTGTACAGTCAAGGATTCTCCCACACAGAATACACACAACTTATCTGTGTGTACACATTTGTGCCTGTGAGTGTATTTGCGTCCATGTGTTTCTGTGGATTTGCACTGTATTTGCGTGTGTGTGTGTGTTTTCCTCGACCACATGTCCTTAACACTCCCTGACATCTGGTGACCATACCTCTGCTCAGGCTCTCTGACAGTACTTTACAAGCCATGGGAACTGCTGCTGTGTAGGTTGCTGCGGTGTGTGTGCATGTGTGGGGATTTATTTTATTATATCTGCTGGGTCTGAAATCCGTGAGCCAACTATACATGTACTTTCTATACTTTTAAATGGCTGTTTGAGGGTTAAGACTTGGTTTTAGGGTCAAGGTTAGAATTTGGTTCAGGTTAGAGTTAGGCATTTAGTCGTGATGGTTAAGGTTAAGGGGCTAGGGAATGCTATGTGTCAGCGGCACATCCCCACAAAAATAGGTGTGCAAGGTTTTGTGTGTGTGTGTGTGTGTGTGTATGACGCAGTAAGAGAGAGAGAGAGATGACCTCAGGTTTGGCGCAGATGTCGCACAGCCTGTGTGCAGCTTTGTGATGTGTGTTCTGTGTGTTTCTTGCTACAAGAGGACAACATTCACCATGACCAGTGCTGTAATTTTCTGGTGAGGACAGTCCATTCTGGTAGAAAATGGTAGGGAGCTGCAAAGGTTAAAATTTAGATCAGTCAGGGTCCTCTGAGGTAAATAAGTGCAATTACTTTGCAAATAGAGTCAAACAGAATCATTATCCTTATCCTTGTCCTTCAACATAACCTGTTTTTTTTTTTGCTTCAATTTTTAACTAATTTCTGTCAACATCTGTTTATATTCTGTCATTCAATTCAGCTCCTTTTTCTTTTTGTTTTTCTTCTCTATATTCAGTTCTTTTTATTCTATTCTGTGTCACTCTTCACTCAGTTTTGCTCCATTTGAGAGGTGGTTTACAGTTATTCACATTTTAGGGGTTTTCCCTGATGGTTATATATTTAGCCAAACAGGAAACGTCTCAGAAATCCTCATTCTGCTCCCACTGAGAGGGAGAGCGAGAGAGAGAGGGAAAGAGAGATAAAGCTACATCCACATCGCGTGCCCTTCAGCCTCAAATAGGGGCTGCCCTGGGATCTGCTTTGTTTATATTCCCATGCATTTTCGTCCAAGTAAATTTAAAGACAGTGACTCTGCATCACTTCTCTCTATGTCCCCGCCCCCCCGCCTCCAGACGTCAGCATCATTCATCTCAAACGTGAAGTTGAGGATTGTTCTCCCCATCTCAAGTTCAACATCAGCTGCATCTCTCCTCTTACGATAGCCTGTAGACCCTAACCCCTCTCAACCCCCAATAAGTCCTGACCCCCTCTAATACTTCACTTCCTTCCTGCCTACACCAGGGATCATTTTTCTCCCTGTCTCTCCAGAGTGAGACATTGAATGTTACATATGTGGACACTGTAGTGGGTAGTTGCTGAGTGTGCAGCCTGTTTAGATCTGTTTACCTCTAATTTGCTTCATTGGCTTGCTGTATTGCTGAATCCACAGACTTGGGGAAAGCTTGGACATAGCTTCTATGATATCACCCGAACAGGAGATTAAACAAAACTCTCAGTTTGAATTGAGTTGAATGATATATTAATGTACATAAGAAGCCATTAAGTCTTTGCTCAACTTTAAATTGAATGAATGAAAACCTTAAATGCCCGAAGGGATCTTAGGTCTCGTAGATGATAAGCATTAACATAAAACATTCAGTAAATATAACAGCATGCATTAGTGTATCATCACGCTCAGCCTTTTTCTAGCTATATTATTTCTTCACTGCCCTCCAAATGAAACTACTGATAGTTCAATCCACAGTAATCAAAACTGGATTTTAAATGACCTGCATGAGTGGATTATTAATTTTCATCTCTCTCTCTCTCTCTCTTTTTTTACATCTCTCAGGAGAAGCGGAAACGGCAAGCTGAAATCGAAGACAAAAGAAGCCAGCTAGATGACCTGGTGCTACAGCTACAACATCTCAAGGTTGGTTGGTTCCTTACTTCTGTAGGATGTTGGTTTTGAACTACATAATTTAAGAATAGCTTTGGTTGAGAAAAAATATACGATGAGAACAAGGATTTATGATCAAGAATTGGGTTTTGAATTAAAGTGAACTCCATATACGACAGGGCAAATCAAAATCATAACAAAACTAAGTATGTGAGGGAAAGAAATCCTCATTTAAACAGAGGAGGATGCTGGCCTGTAGCTGACCCTGACCTCTGACCTCTTTGTGGAATCATATCAATAAAGTGCTATCACAAAAATAAAAATGCTATGACATGTCAATACAGTTTGCTGGACCATCTCAGCGGTGACGAATAAAGTTGTGCTGGGTGACTGACCAGTTGTTTCCTCTGAGAACCAGCCTGCTCTCTGCTCTCTCTCACGCTGTTTAACAGACTTTCCATTTCCTGTTGAGCTATGACACACAACCAGAGCTTGACTCTTAAAGGGAAGGTGTGGAGCTGTTTAGAAGGGCTGTCCTATTCATCATCAGTGTAGTAACAAATTTTAACCAATTGCCAGAGAAAGAAAATTACCATATACTGAGGAGACAAGGCTTCAGCAGAAAAAGCTGGGTAAAGTTAACTTGGCTCTGAAATCACTGTGATGCTGAAATGGTCAAAGACTCAGATCAGCGCCTCCATTCTGAGAGGCTTGGATCATGCAGCAACCAGAGGTTCTTATCAAATCTCTGGGCTCCAGTCTCCATTTCCTCTCCCAGGCCACTATGTCTCTAGAGATCAGACTACAAAGGCTGCTTCATGCTGCCTGGCTGTGTGGCACTCAGAGGTAATGGCCATTAAATGGGACTGTGTTACCAGATGCTGATTACATCTGGACTTTAAGCCTGCTGGTGTTGTATGCAAGAAAAACTAAACAGAGCAGTACACTGGCTCTGGAGATCAGAAGAGGCTTGATTTTCTCAGATGGAGTGAAGCACTAACAAGTTCGGGTTAAAGTGCATTCAGATCATATCGTTCGTTCTTTTTCATTTTTCTCTGAGGAGAATGGAAAGTACACAGAATAGATACAAAAAGCAGACATCCTTGCATTTTTTTAAATAATAACTGTGGCTTCCTGAAAAGCAGGTTGCATCATTTCTGGTGCACAAACAGGGAGCTACCAGACAACAAGTGACACCCTGGTGGCCTAGCAGTTAAGGACCCAACATCCCTGATCCTCCCCTGGTTACATTTTATTCCCCATCACACTCCCCCTCATTTCCTGTCATCTCTCTACCTCCAGCTATCTACCCATTCATCCATCCATAAGAAAGAAAATATATGATTTTAAAAACCTGGCCCATTGGCTGAATTACTATCAGCCAGTGATGGAGTACAGTAAAAACAGGCATTCCTGTGTATGAAAATGCTGCATGTCAGTACTTATTATTACTGTTGGCTTCCCTGTGGGTTTCTGCAATGCAGCACTGATTGTACAAAATAACACAGGCTAATAGTCTAAAGCGTAGTTACTGCAGTAGACTGAAATGTCAGCAGTTAATGTCATATGTAATTTGTTATAATTGTTACTTTCCATGCAGAGCAGCCCAAAAATGAAAAGAAAAGAAAACAGACACTAGCAGGATAAAATGCAGCAGTACACTCTAGACACACACAACAACATATATCACTTATAACTGCAAATGATAAAGTTTTTGGGTTCAAATTCAGGCAGTGCTAAAGTGACCAGTAAGGGTTAGATTAGATAGGTACAGACTGCACGAAATCTGGACTCGAGACTGAGATCAAACCCAGGTACAACAGTTGTGCGTCAGCTTCATTAATAGCTGCTCTGCACTGAACATAATGCTTTCATGGCCAACACACACATTGTGCACATGGCTTTAATTAATGTCTCTCTTTTGTCCATATTTCCATAAGTGGGTGTTAAATGCTGGAAAACACCAGCTTGTAAGAATCAAACTTAACTTAATAAAAGATTCATTCACGCTAAGTGCGTTTAAAGGTTCTAATTAGAGAGTGGAATGTATTTTTATTGCAAATATTAAAACTGGCCATAGATATTTGTCATGTAATGGGTACCTACAACCGCTTCCCCACCCACCAGGCATCTGTGCAGCATTTAGGGCAGTAGGATTTAACAATTCTTTTTGGAGGTGAAGCAATTATACATCAGTAGGAAGAAGTGTGACTCATACAGTGAGTTTGTGAATTATGAATTAACTAAGTAGAAACATTCATATAGATACTGAAATATATATTTTAAAGAATTACTTCTACTACTACATTGATTCATGAATACATTCTAAAAATATGATGGGGAAACAGAAATCTTTAAAAAACAGAGGCTTTAGCAGAATGTATTTTAAGAGATGTCATGTGATGTATCAGTGCTCAAAATGTATGCGATGGCTATATCTGGTGTGTCTCCACCTGACAGGGCTGATCTCATGTTTTTCTGAGCTTGTGCTTGAGGTCAAGGGACCAATTTCTCATTGGTTGAAAGGTTTAAGAACTCGACATATATTACTGATGCCTGCAAGCTGTTCAACTTTTTTTTTTTTTTGAAAACTGTCTGTCAACGGTTTGTGTCCCCCATTTATGCAGCACTTATTATTTGAATGTCAAATCTGTGTTTACTTGAAACAAACTCTTGGCTTACCAGTAGTGGCTGGCAGTAGTCATTAGGGGATCTGTTTATGTGTGTTTGGATTGGGGTGTTTTTCTGGAAAGAAGCAAACAGCCAGGCCAGTCTTGCTCAGCCAAGGGAAACTCTGCTCTAACAGGCCTGCGCACCAGGAACGCTGAGATCTGGATGTTAATGGAATGGAATGAACGGCTACCTGTCAGCCAGAAACGGACTAACACGTCCATCTGCGCGTGCCAGTAATTAAACACACATGCATGTGCGTGTAAAAGCAGCTCACAGGAACAGAACAAAACTGTTAAGGAAGGCACATGGGCATACTCTGTCTCTCTAGGGTCAAGGCAAGAACTATGTTTAGGGGAAAGAAGAAAGAACGATTGAGTAGATTAAGAGAGATGAATGGGTGTCACACACACATTTATTAAGCTTTTTTGTGAGCAGCATCATTGACTCCATTCATCCACTAACTTCTAACCCCAAACTGAACTCAACTTACCCTCACCTTTAACCTTAAACTCAATACCTGACCTTAAACCAACTATTACGTCAAGTCTTAAGCAATGCTTCATCTCTTATCTCTCACATACAATAACCCACACTGTTTCTGCAATGTTTAGCCCAGGCTAATCACATATTGTACATCTGTAAATAACATAAATAAACAGAGAGGTTCATAAGTTAATTATAATGCAGGACTGTGTCACTGCTCAGCAAGATCTTCTTCCTTATGTGTGAAAATCAGTTTGGTAATATGTACTTTTACACTGTATACAGTTACTCAGTGGGTAGCTTGTTACAGTCAATATCACATTTAAACTGATGTCCTTGCAACTAGCTATCTATATGTCCTCACTAGCGTTAACCTCTGTGGTTAAAACTGGGACAAGGATGGAAAACTAGCTACATAAGAGCTGATCTATGACCCCACAGACTTACTGTATTTTTTATCATCTATTTTTAACCAAGAAAGTTACATTTCCGATCAAGCACAGACACAACTATGTAGAGGTTTCTTTTTTAACTCTACTTAGTAGGATGCTGATGTGTGGATACAATAATTTAGCGGAGACAATCGCAAATTTTTACAAAAGAAAAGGTCTGGCAGGGAACACTAACCCTTGTAGAATACAAACATCTGGAGCAGTTTTTGTTTTTGTGATGTTAAAGTATTAATCCAGTGATTAAATTAGATTTCAGGTCTTCATTCGGACTAGTTGACAGGTTGTGCAACATAAGTTTCATTCAAAATATTTCTGGCTGACAACTCTGAATACATGATGATGCACATGATGTATGTGAGGTTAGCCTGGCTATGTGGGTGTGCAGCAGCAGCCACACACGCAGACACAAACAAACAAATAGCCAAGCTGCCACATTCTGACAGCAGGTGGTAAAACGCTTTGGACTAACTTCTGCAGAGCTCATTGTGTGGTGTGTGTGTGTGTGTGTCTGAATGTGTGTGTATGTGTGTGTGTGTGTGTGTGTGTGTGTGTGTGTGTGCAGGCACTCACACTGTTAATTGTCAGCTCAATGACCTCGAGCCAAGCAACAGTTTGACAGTAAACAGCCAAAGGTGAAGCTAAGTGTTCCCGCTCGACTCTGTTGTGGTAACAAAACACAGCTCCAGACAGAGACGGAGACATTAGCGGCATAAACACACACAGCTCTGGCATTCATCTTTAAAACATTAAAGAAGTCCAGCGACCCCTGCACGATGAGACCATTGGTACTTTCACCCTCGTTGTCTTTGTGTAGTAGTGTACCATTTTGCAAACAAATAGTTCTGAGACCTCATGCGGAGCCTAATCTAGATTGTCCATCTTATTAAAATAAACACCGTCCTAAAGTGACATTGTATCCAGCACGTGGGACCTTTGTGTGTTCAAATGTGTCTTGGAAAGACAGTCGCGAACAGAGCTGTTATAAAGACGAAACAGAATAAACAGAATAACGTCATTAGTTTGAATTTAAAGATAAAGTACAAAGCCAATCAGACAATGCACATTAAGGACATTAAAAGATACTGTGAGAAGGCTGATATTAGACTCTGTTCCTGACAGTTTAATGTGTCCTCGGGTGGCAGCTGAAACGCAGATTTTTCTCATCACACAGCCTAGACAGTCAAAGGGCACAATGCTCCTGTACAAGATTTACAGTGAACTGTAGTTAAAATAAAATCTAATGAGAAAAGTCACAAAGGCAGATTTTTGTAATTTAAAGAAAAAACAAAAGAAACCCAGTCAAAATGCTCGGTATGGAAAAACAACCTTGCTCCTTTTCTGTATATGGTGATATGACTGTCAAACATCAGAAAAATCATTTTATATATACAAATGTCTAGGTAACAGAATAACTTACTACTAGATATAATGAGGACTGTAGTACTCTTGGCCTGATAGTAGTCACCCTTATCAAAAGACTGTTTTTCCTGTGAGTAACAGCTGAGTTTAGAGTTTATGTGTGTTATGTAAAACTATGTCCAAGTGTGGGCTTCACGTGTTTTGTGGCTGTGCTTGGCAGCCATCTCATTCTCTTAGAAATCCTCTCCATAACAGAGCTCCACACAACATTAATGATGTCTAAAAATACAGTATCACAAACTGGCTCGGGAAGAAGGCCTATTTGAAGTGCTGTGCAGTCTGACTAATCTGATGAAGTAGATGTTTTATTTTAACTACAAAACATTATGAGTTGCAGTTTGAGAAGAGTCAATTACACACATAATAGTGATGCAGCTTGTTCCTCTATATCATTTTAATTGCTCTGTAAGCTTCTAACCTTTTTGTTTTCCTGCTCAGTCCAAAGCCATGTCGCGGCGATGGCTCCTCCAGGAATGGGTGTGGAGGAAGAGGAGCTGGTGAGAACAGCTGGAGGATGAAGAACAAGGGAAAGAGGCTGGAGGACATGATACATAGGTACAGGTACATTCACTTTCTGTTGCGATTTGGACTTTGTTTTGTCTCTCACGCTCATTTTTGTGTTGCTGCTTATATTGGATTTTTCTTTTCTGGGATGAGTGCTGCAGTTTGTTGTAGGATGTAATACATTTCAGTACCAGTGTGATCAGATGATAGTGAACAGATATTATCATCTGTTTTCCGTCTCAAACATCTACTTTTCTTTTCCAGCACTATGTTCTTTCCTAAAATGATGTATCTACTGCTTGGCTTTTCCTCCAGTCTTACTGTATGTGCAGTCCTCAGTTCTAGCTCAAGGTTTGTCCTCTCATAGTCCAAGTTGGAAATACAAAAACACTCAAACAACCTTTTCCACCTGTCCACTGATCAGAATGTATCAGATACAGTATTCATCACATGTGATGCCACCACGATCAAATAACTGGGACTTTTACAACAATAGCATACTTAAATTACATCAGCCATATTTGGGGCATCTAACCACAGTCCCAGTGTGAGCTCTAATTTTGTGAGACTAAATGTCGCTCAACACGATACACACTCACCAGTGGTGCACACACTGTAACAGGGGTGCTCTGGAATCTAGCAGTTCTGTGACATGAGCCAAAACCTACATTTCTCTCATGTACCAGTGTGAGAAACAAACACCAGGAGCCTGTACGTACACACATATATATATGTGTGTGTGTGTGTGTAAGTTCTCTGAAACAGATATGACAAAAAGCTGACAAGGGAGAAATCACGATATAGATAAGTATAGATCACAGGAAAAAAAAACAGATGAGGGGAGAAAATGACTGGAGGGAGAAAGGGGAAAACTCATGCCTTGGAGGAGAAAGTTACAACATTCAAGTGAAAACAGGGTGTAATTGGTAGAGAAGAAGTCTGATATTGAAGGTTGAAAAGAACAAAAAAAGAGAGTGATGTGATTCTGTGTGCACTTCCTGCATTTGTGCCTCTGGGAGGAAAACCTGATTCCTGTCAAAGCATTGCTGTGAGATAGTCATTTTATTCCCCCTAGTGAAGTTGGGGCATGATGAGATCATCAATTGCTATGAATAAAGAGTGTCGGGCAGGTCTTGCCAACGTGATGCTTTACTACAGTCAGTCATAGGTATTTTTCCATTGGCGGGGGTGTGAGAGTGGGCTAGGCTGCACCTTGTCTTCTCTGAGACAGAATTAAACACAGTCTGAGGGAGATTTATCTGATCTCTCCTGGGGAAAGTAGCTAATTATGGTAATGATGAAGTTGCCTTTTATTGTTAGAACAAGTGCATGTATCAAAACTTGTCTGCCCTTTACAGGTGGACTGGTGGCTATGAAAAACAGTCAATATGTTTGCGGGGCCCTGGAAGATGCTGACTTGCCCTAATAATGTGCATCTGTTTCATGACAAGAATGCCCTTGAAAGTTCTCAAAAGGGGAGGGGGAGGAGAGGAAAGCATGCTCAAATAGGATTTTCCTCAGTGTGTTTGGGCAAGACAAATTGTGAGTACACAGCCTAAAGCAGTAAGACTATGCAAAACAGTGGAGGAAGTCAACTCCATACAAACTGCTGCATCAGGGAAAAATGATTTTCATTTTATTTGAGAAAATTCTCTCTGCAGTGGAGTGCAAGATGGAGTTTTTCAACATTTTCTGCCAATTCCAGCAGTGGGAGTAAAGTTCAAACTAATCCAGTCAATGTGAAATGCAGATTTATTATTTCATATTTCATGTATTTGACGATGGCGGCCAGGCGCCCCGAAAGTGAACTCGTGGAGAAGTGCAGTGAGTCACACCTGCTCCACCTCCTCAGCTATCAAATCTCTGCATGAAAGACACTGTGTTAGCCAGTCGCTACTGTAACTTATCACCATCGAAATAACATCAACATCATGCATTGTCACGAAAGCCAGGCTAACATTTGCCCAGTATAAACAGAACAGCTGTGAATGGTCAAGAGAGAGCATTATGAACACCAAGTACAGTTGTGATTGTGGGCTACTGCGTGTGAATCCACTTCATTCAGCTGCTGTTGAATGGACCTGTTGTCCTGATAGTCTGTTTCAAAGAGAATAGTGCAGTTTGTGGTTTAATTGCCCACAAAAGCAATTAAAACCACAAAGATAACTCTTACTGTGCTGCGCTGTTGTTTGTTTATCATCTGGGTTCACTTTTTTCAGTGTAGGCTTTAAATCATGTATGTGTCAAAAGACAGTGAGAAGAAAGCCAAAGCAGTTTAAATGGGAATCAAAAATCATGCTGCTGTAAAATTCAAGATGGACAAGTCCCTAAACAACTTTATGGCATGGATGGCCTGAATTAATTCTGTGTTTTTCGAGCTTAGAACCCAAGTTAAAGGATCAGTTAGCACAAACACTGTTATATCAAAATCACCCTTGGTGGCTCAGAAAAAATCCTAGATGTGTTACTTTCAAGCTTTAAATCCAAAGTTGGTGGAGCTTTCAATCTAACCCATCAATCACAACCCGTCCCTTGTTTCATTTTAGACACAATTATGCTTACCTATATATCAGTCATCATCTGAAAGCCAATCACACTCCACTCACTGTTTCATATCCTGAACCCTTTCTCTGCAATGTTTACTAAGGATCAGATAACCTGGTCTTTTTTTTTTTCTTGCAAGTTTATACATAAGCAGGCGTGGTGTTTTCAAGCAATTAGTATTGCGGAGCAGATCAGGTCTCAGTGTGTGCTGAAAATTGCTTCAAGAGGAGCTCAATATCTGGATTAAATTCTAAGAACTTCGGAGAAACAATCTTGTCCAGCGGGTAAAATAAAGTCCCACAGAGCACATGTGTGGGAGTCTTAAGTGCCCTCAGTCACTGCGTCCACAGACTTGAAAGGCCACAACAAAATCACGTTTTTACTAAACTACCTCAAATATCGACCTCTGGAAGAATAGAAGAGTCTACATTGTGAAAATTTTAAAAGCTGTCATTCATTTGAGTGTGATGTCACGCTGTGAGGGCAGGAGATATTTCTATTTAGATGCTTTGGACAGTGATAGACAGCTCACGCCCGTGTGTGTGTGTGTGTGTGCATATGTGTGTGTGTATGCGTGCATTTCAGGCAGAGGTGTGGCATCTATATTTACTCTGTGGGACAACGTCAGAATATCACGCCAACCCAGGCAACAGAGTCTTTCACTACTGATAGGACAGGGTAAATAGTTGGGACAAATGTGGACTCTATGTGTTATCTGTGTGTGTTCTCATGTGTGAAACAGAGTGTGAAAGCCACAATTATATATATAAACCTGGTCTCATGAAAACCACCTACCTCCACCTATAAACATTTCTGAAACAGACTCCACTCCAATGAAGTTTGTAACTAAAAGTACAGAAGCCCAGGCGTCTTGTCGTCCTACTTTTATGGCTGTTAGACTAATAACACAAGCACTAGTGGACACTTTAACGTGAAAGTGACAAAGACAAAGCTGCAGCTCTTTATAGATGCTCAAATCATTCATGCCAGAGAACACATAAACGAAGTGAGAGAAAGAGAGGAACAGCTCTGTCAATGTAAGAGGAAAAAAAAGGAAAAGCATGAAGAACAAGAGTCCCTTCATATTATTCATATAATTATGCAAACTTAATGGAAACACATTATAAAAAACAAAAACAAAAACAAAGACATACAGACAACAGTCTCTTTGTGTAGTATTGTAAGTGCTGCCTGCTGTTGATAACCAAACTGGAAATCACATAAAGTGAGGGGAAACAGAGCAACAGTGCAATCTTTGCGAGCTATTTCATACAAATACTAAAGGTCACTGGGCCGGAGGCACAGACAGAGAAAAGAAAGGAGGCAGTTTGTGTGGCAATCCTCCTATCGTAACCCAACTTGGGGAACTCACAGAGCGACAGAGTGGGCAAGAAATAGCAACCATTGTGTGCAGGAGGAAGTGCTAACTTTGGCCTGGAGAACAAACAGACAGAGGAGACAGAATGAGAGAGCATGGCAGCAGTGGTAGTTTTACAAATATCCTATCATTACATGGACAGGCTAAGTAAACAGAGAGAGAGAGGATACTGTGGCACTGGCCAAGCCCGTACCCGCACTATTACTGCTTTTGGATCATTACTTGTTTCCGTTGCTGAACCTTGGCTTGGCGCAGATGTTGCACCATCATTGTAGAGGAGCAGTGTGGTTTCTGCATCCGTCCATACAGCTACAGGACAAAGTTTCTCAAGAGAAGTGACGCTGGGAAAATGTTGTTTTAAAACGTACGCGTTTGCATTTGAGGAGCTCGGTTATATTTTGCAGCAGTGGCTGAAACTAGCCAATGCAGCAAAGATGAGGCCAATATGTACACAAAACTCTGTAGCATTGCTCATACTTAACATACAGTATAATGCATATATGACTTGCATTAACACACCCCAATCGAGCTTTAACTACTTATTAACTGTAAGCAGGTCTAAATCCATACATAACAGGCCCAGGTGAACTTTTCCCTGTCTCTCCAGTCTTCATGCTAAGCTAAGCTAACCTGCCGCTAGCGGTAGCTCCGTGTTCCTGCACAGACACAGTGAGTGTCAAGTCTTCACTAATCCTCAACCAAAAAGTGAAAAGTCAAACTATTTCCCTTAATGTTTTTTGCAGCATATAAAAGCGTGATCTCCTTTTCTCCCTGTTTATGTGTGTGCTAAAAATATTATTCTTAATTTCCCTTGAGTCCTGCCACTGCAGTGACCTTATTTCTCCACAGGGGATCAATAACATTTCATCTTACCTCATCTAACTATCAATCAATTCCCAGACCAGAAAACCTCATAATTATAAACTGTGCTGGACAGACAAATGGAGTCTGTATGATACATGAGGTCCAGCAGGAAATCTGACTACAGCAAACTATACTTACTGCAACAAGCCCATTGAAGTGCCCTGTATCGTGTTACATAACGTTCTAAGAATATTTGTCTTTCCTTGCAGTGGCAGTATGAGAGCACATGTGATGCAGTTCAGCTCATTTTGCTGTAGTTCAGCTGTGCGCCAATGTAGTTTATAGAGTCTACCTGCCCTTGTTTCTGGGCTTATCATCATTTCAGAAACTATTTTAGCTTGAACCAAATACATGTACGCTAAACTAGACTGCTTCAAAGTTCAAAATTAGTCGTAGAAGCATACGACATATCTCAGACAAGACACCATTTAGGATGGAGCTGGTTCAGAGCAGCACAACCATGTGTCATGTTGAAATTATTAGATAAAACTATCAGATCAAGCTTTTAGCTTCCTGTTTCTTTTTAGCTCCAAACCAAAGTCTCTTTACAAGAACTATAAATTGCTTGGTTTCAAGTTTCCCATGAATCAAAACCCTCCTTACATTTGGTATCTATCTTGATGTCAAAACAAATCTTTTCAGGCAAAACAGGATGTGTATACAGAGGAATGAAAAGGTACTGTACTCCGTACGGAAGCTTGTTCAAACAAAATACAAATGTCTCGTCTCCATGCCTTGGGGGACAGTGGAGTGTTTATGATCTGGCTTTTATCCATATATACCCTTTTTGTGATTTTACAGTGCTTCTAATTTGAGCCTATTAAACTGTTCCTCTCAGTTGGTCAGTTTAAATAGAAATTATCAACCTAAAGGCTTAAAATATACAATTAATTACCAGGGTGAACATCAAACTAATTATTTTGCCAATAGAAGTTATGTTACACCCCTTGACTGTATTTAGACTGCAGCCAGAGCAGTAAATATGTAACATTATAGTACAAATGCTAATGCTTCTTTTATTAGAGTATCACAGCCTCAGAACACAGTATGAAAATTAACTTTCAATGTTACTATAATACGCCTAGAGCTTCTGGGGACTGAGCTGGGACTTAAGGCAGGTCTACTATCAATCAGGAAACCTGAATATTATTTAAGCCTGCCGAATTAACACCAAGTGCCTTCACTTTAAGGAGGTAAAAGCAAAGGCACAGTATGATATTATGATAGATAGACAGTTAAAGTGCTAAGCTTAGCTACGTAAGTGCACATAATAGCAGAGCTGAAACATAGCAAAGTGCTACTTCTGTATAGTTTGTAGTACTGACATTGTAGTTTTAGTCCACCACATTTCTCAGTGAGATACTGAACTACTATTTGTTTAACACTTGTTGAGTTGATCTTAAGTAAATTATGGCCAAGCAATGTTTTCATGTAACGACTACCACCTCAATGGGGTAGCTGTGGCTCAGAGATTAGTAGGGTTAGAGTGTCCTTTGGCAAGATACTGGACCCCAAATTGCCCTACTAACCGGATATAGATGTGTGTGTGAATGTGTGAATGGGTGACTGTGACAAGCATTCTAATTGCTATTAAGACTAGAAGAGCACTATATTAAGTGTGGTCATTTATCATTCAATTTAATGAATTGGAACATAGATTAGTATCTGGCCCTGTCATGTGCCCTGGCCAATCATAATTTGTCTTTATATGAGCTTTAAATTGTAAACAGTGTTACAAATGAAGACCTGGGATGGATATATAAATAATGTATCTATTTTAGTTTTGTGTGTGAATTTTTAATCACCCACATGTCAAAAGTGGAAGGAACACAGGGCATTAGTTAGCTACTGTATCTGACTGAATGGTGAGTATAAAAGATCATAACTTTGACCATGATGATGATGTACACTAGGCCTACATGTCTCCTAGGTAATTGAATTTAATTTGGAAATTGACATGGGCTAACAGGCTTCACTATTCCTCCTGTTTGTCACTGAAAGAGCAGGTGCTCCTTATCTGTTTTTGTGCCAAATGTCACTCTTCATCTGTCCGTGATCTGGAAAACACAACAACCTCAGGACAGGAAACAGGAAGGCGGGCGCTCAACAACAACATATAAATCACTACCTTTGTGTGACACAAGAAAATGCAGACCAAATAATGGGTGTCTAGTGTTTGCTTTTCACATTGCCATGGTGGTTGATTCATGCAAAGCCTAAAGCCATTATTTATATATCTACCTAGGTCTTCATCTGTCTTATGCACTATTATTAGTTTGAAAGCCCACACAAAAGTAAATTACATGTTGTGCTGGGCAGCTTATGACAAGGAAAGATATGATTTATACGCAAAGTGTATAAATGGAACTTTAATGTTAAAGTATCCATTATTTTATTTCAACCTGAATGTGGTGATGGACAGAACCTGAAGAGCAAATCCATGTGTAAATGTCCAAATATTTATGATCTGGACTGTGGATTTTATTTTTTTTTTATCTTCAGAGCAGCTCTTGATCTGGTACATGTACATGAAAAACATCAAGACAAGAGCTGAGAGCAGTACCTAGAAAGCAACTTTGCTGCAATCACATACAACACACATGAAGTAAAATGTATAAATACACACTCGTCTTCACGGTGTGGTTAGACCTTTTCCTCTTTTATACCCTCAGTCTGTCATTGCTCTTGTCTGTCACTGTATCTCTAACAGTCTGTGTGTACATGGACTTACCCTCATGCACACACTCACACATACACCACGTAAAACCAGATGTCTGCTCTTCCTCCTCCTACTGTATGATGTGGAAAGCAGTTGCTGCCCACCCAGTTGTATCCATGGCAACTGTCCTGTGGTTGGTTGACAGGGCGGGACAGTGACATCACTGGTCTCTTTCAGGATTGCCACAGAGATAGTAACAGTGCCAGACATGGAAGTAAGAGGAAAACACAAAGAAAAGAGTAGAGAGGATGGAGGGACAATGTGAGGTCATGGCCACACCTCACACACACAATATGCACACACACACACACACACAAACACACACACACACATGCAAAAGCCAAACATATTATTCAGCAGTACGGAAAACAGCCACTGAGGAAATGTAAGGTTTATTAGATGGTTTTGCAAAACTACACTTCTTTGGTCTGTAGTTTTGGTACATACAGCTGTTTATATACTACTTATAGAGTATGTTCTGGCATTTGAATAATGAACTACTTCTAATAATCTTCATGCATGCTTATTTCGGTGTTGTTACGCAAGGAGGGGTCATATAAAAAGCAGTTGCATCATGTCACTTCTTCACTGTCTGAGCTCACGGTTTTGGATTGATCACTAGAGGGTGCCAGACACTAGCACGAAGCAGTATCATCTTTTCTCAACACCGTGGGGCTGGCACAATCAAAGACACACTCAGTCTTATCCAATATGATAGTCCTGTGTAATTTGTTGAGAGGTGGTGATCCAAATTTGGAATCATTTTTGTGTTATAGTTTCTATAGTTCTATAGTTCTTTGCCTTTGCACTTTGGTTCCTACTTTTCTACATTACCATTTCCATATCCATTTCTTACTTACACTTTCTACCTAAGTATAAATGGTCAATATTTTCACAGTAGGTACCACAGATACAGAATGAGTCCATAAGGGAGTACAAGTGTGATCTTCATTAGGAATGACTGGTCATATTCACAGAAAAATATTTCGATTTTTGACAGTTTTGACAGCAACAGAATTTCTTCAGATGATAATGATTATAATATACGTGATTGACAAGGATTCATGTGCAATAGATGCTGACATGATGTCACGCCCCGTAGGATGCTCCTTATAATACAGCATCTAAAGGAGTAATGCAGTAGGATGGAATACCTGCATCCTCCTCTGGTCACAAATCTTGCTTATTGTTCATTATGGCAAGACCTCATGCAGCTCACAGGAAGCACAAGTAAAATCCATTTCCTGCCAGAAAGGGAAAAAAGGAAATGAGGTAGGGAGGAGCAGGGAAGAGTAGCCACACAGGAGGGAACGGTGGTTGGAAAAGACATGGGTGAAGGTAAAACAAGGCACAACTGAGGAATCTATAATCTACTACCCCACGGACACAGTTACTGACAAACACTGTACAGTTTGTGTGTTCCTAGTCAGTTGTTTGTTTATTGGAATATTAAGTAGCACGTAACACCGTACTGATATGTCCATTGTAGGGCATGTCTAAGTGGACAGACTAAGGATGACATTACATGTTTACTTGAGTTAATTTTACACCATCGCTACAAATAAACTTCAAGTAGTCTACTTAGATAAACTGATTGCACATTGTAGTGCAGTCCTTGCAACTCAATCCAAGGTTGGGTAATTGTCTCGGATACCAACAAGGCTAGGGTTAAATACAGGATGTGCAGTCCAGCAATACTTTACTTAGAAATAACCTCTGTCTGACCACAGTCATTACTTCTAGACCTCAAAATACATTTAGATATAAGGTTGGAGAAAATGCTCAAATCTTATTGCTAGAAGTATCAGTCTAAGTATCACTGTTGTGATAAGTGACTTTCATCTGCTTAATGCCACCCCCAGTATGCTATAGGTAAACAAAATGCATTTTTCCTCAAGCAGCTGAGTTGCTATCAAGTTCCAGTCCAGGATATGAGCTTGATATGCCGCATTATAATGGACAATACAAGCCGATAAGACGCTGGCAATCTTCAGAATGGACAGTGGCTTTACAATAGCTGTTCTGCAAGTTGCTATATTTGTTACATTCAAAGACAATACACTGTTATTTTTGAACACACAGACCCTTGAATCATCTGATTTCAAATACCACTGAACGACCCCAACTCTGGTGATTATTTTGATCTAGACAATGGCTTAAGGGCAAAGTTAAATGATGCCAATTTCATGATAAGGTCTCATGGTCTGGTCTCATGCTTTACTTCAATTTTCAGATGTAAACAAGCTTTCATATGTAAGCACTGCGTAATTATATTCAGCGGAGACAAACAACAGATGAAGCAAATAAAGGCTTTACTTGTTACCGCAGACTAACCCTACAGCTGCTCCAACCCATTACACAACCTCTACTGCAACGTGCACTTATACAATATACCATTTGGCTAAGATGTCTGAGAGGATACATACATCAATTAAGGAGGGTACTTGATACTTATGGTTATCAGAGCTCTGAAAACAAGTGTTTCTAGCACCAGTTCAGTCTTGAGGTAGCTGTATAACATCCAAACATCACACAGCTGAAGATGAACATGAAAACACTGGCAGATGGCGATGTAATGAGTGTAAACTGTGTGTATTTGTTTAGTTAAACTTCAGTGATCAGCTCCAAGGCACCAGGTTTTCTGGTTTCTTTTGTTTGAAAATCCAAAAATATCTCTGCAGATTTTTGGAAAATCATCACAGTTGACAGTTGAATTGGGCCTATTCATGCTTCAAACCTGTGCTTCAGATAAATGTCCCCTAAATAGTACACAGGACAGTGTGTACTAGTCCTTGTTCATGGTCACTGATGCTGATATGATGAGTGCACTCTACTGATTTTGGACCACTGTGGGAAGACCCACTGTTTATGACATTGTTATGAACCATAATATCTCTTTAACACACACATGGCCACACACAGTGACGCACAAATTCCTTGTGTCCCAAAGGAATGGGTTCTGAAATGTTGTGAGCGCTGGCAGTCGGTGAGGAAGCAACCCTGGTCCTCCTCCCTGACCGCTTCCTAGTATTGTTGTTACATCCATCTCTTAAATGTCCTTGTGAGCATGAATGTGTGTGATCTTGTGTGTGTACACAGGCCTATTTTAGGTGTAGTTTCAGGTTTGTTACCGATGTCTTGAGACTGTCCTCAACAGAAAAAAATGACGGAATTGGTTGTTCTTAAAGGACAGAACCTTTGACCATAGAGACTATGATTCTCTATCTGTCTCCTACCAGCAGTGTTTATTTCCCTTGAAGGTGATTTTTTTCCCCTCAGTTATTTGGGATGGCACTGAAAAACTTTGCTGTGTTCTGAAACTGGTACAAATATGGCTGGACTACTTCAAATCAAACTCAGACTTCAACTCAGATCAGGATTTAGGTGATTATTTAAATTCCAAAAAACACAATGATATCCACACCTTCTCCAAATAGGATTAGCAGTGCAGAGTATAGTGTAAGAATCATGTAAGTCAGTCCAATTTCACAGAGCACCTCATAATTAAAATAATATATTGAGAAGAACATGCTGATGGAGGTTTTTCCATCAAGCAAAGCTCTCGGCCAGATGGTTGTTCATGATCCCCCATCTCTGTCTGGTCATTTCATGTTTTTAGCATCTGGATTGTATCCAGCTCAGAATTATACACTTGAAAAGGCTGGCGTAAATGCACCCAAGAGTCACAGAGAACAGACTGAAATCTGACAGTCTGAACCAGGTGGCCTGGGGCATATTTGAACCAGATGATATACTGTACAGTTCAGAGTAAATACATCTGTTTCTGCAAGCAACATCCTAAAGCAGAAACATGTATGAAGGGCATGGATTGTTGCACACTCAAGTACAATTAATAATAAATACAATGTGATTAAATATTATTGGGATGCAGTCTAGATCCAAATCTGCCCCCCCTCACGTAATCCTTTTTTCCCCCCTCTCAGCTTGTTTGGGTGGGAGTTGGTTCCCTAATTTTTACCTTCAAGTGGTGTTATAAAAGAGCACAGAGGGCAACAATCTTCTTGCTTCTGCAACTTTTCAAAGGTCCTGACAGAGGCTGTTCTCTTACTCTTCTGTGTTTACAGGCTGGAGTCTGAAATCGGCGCACTTGAAAGTGAAGAGTCTCAGATCTCAGCCAAAGAGCAGGTTCTACGAGAACGCCTGAAAGAGACAGAGCGTTCGATAGAAGACCTGCAGAAGGTATAAGAACATGAACTACTTGAAATCTTGGAAAACTGCTAAGCTACTGTTGGCTATGAAAGAATCATGCTAATACTTAAATCATTCTACTCTATCTAGTTAGTACTGACCTTACTGTTGTTTAGTAGCAGCAGATTCTTAGTTCTTGCAACCTTTTATCAGTTTCTTGTTTAATTACACTATAATTACTTTGTTTTTTTCTCATATATTAGTTAGCGCAAATAAAACAGTGAAAAAGACATGGAGTCTTGTATAGATCTCTGGCTGCTAATTAAAAACACAAGTGTGCTAGATATAAATGAGTTTGTGTTTACAAAACAGAGCTGTTAAGTTTTAATTGCACTGTAAAACATTAATTGAAAATGCACTTGGCAGTCATATTGCCGCAGATGCTAAATGTTGAGAGGAGTAGCTCCAACGCAGGGTTACGATTACAAATGGAATTTAATAACATTTACTTTTCAAACACAAGTGGTTATTTTAACGTGGTGACAGGAGACTGTAATCAATGAAAAAACAGATCATAGGAAATGAGGAAAGATAGAAAGGGTTTGTGGAACAACGCTCTGAAATATTATCCCCTTACTAAATATATTCCATTATACACTGTGTATAAATAATATTTTTTGTGATAGAAAGTCTTGAATCATCATTATTTTCAAAATATCCAAAAAAGGATCTCTACTGTGGCTCATATGGATTTTCTCTTGTTTCTCTTTCAGAGTCTGATGACCCAGGATGGAGGTATGAGCCATGACACACACACACACACCACCTCACTGGGATGGTGTCCACCCCTGAGTTATTGTTGTTTCCCAGCAGTGGGGTCCCTCTCTCTCTCTCTCTCTCTCTATTTCTGTACTTGTGTGTGTGTGTGTGTGTGGATAATAGTCTCGCTGAGGCAGGAGAGGCGCAGGCCAGAGCACGCTCCTGAACCCCCAAACACACACTCAGTCATACCCACAAACACACACATAGACATAAATATACCTGCACACAAACACACACACATACACCAAAACACGCACATACACACACAGGCCCCGGCTCAGCGAGACTATTGAAGCTCCCACACACACAAGGCCATGACTCTGCAGCCTGCAGTCACTGGCTTTATCCCCCCCTATTCACCAACAAGCCCCGTAAGCCCCTAAAGCTTTGTTCCTGATATCACACACACACACAAACACACACACAAAGCAGCAACAAATACACACACATACACACACACACACATACTTCTGCTGCATAAGCACTGAACCTCAGGGGTGCTACAGTTGCCGTGGACACAGAAACAGAAACGAGGAGAGTTAGATGGTGTGTGTGTTTTTGTGTGTATATGTGTGTGTGGAAACGGGGCGGGCAGGGTCAGGGGTGTGGTTAGCTGCTCTGCTGGGGGGCTGGGCTGTATGTGTGTGTGTGTGTGTGTTTTTGTGTCAGGGTGTGGTTACACATCACTGAGGTGTGTGTACGTGTGCGTACCCAGCGTGCATGAGTGTGTATCAGCATGTAGCTAATGTTAGAGTGTGTATGTGTGTGTGTCTCTCCCTCTCGGCCTCTAACGTCCCTCTGACCATGTGTCATTTCCCCTCCTGTGCTCCTGCTCACTAGATGCCACCTGCTGCATGTCCGCCCCCCTCTCAGACTGCACGGACCCCGATCCTGACCACCTCGTCCTGGCCACGCAGCCCCGGACCGGCCCACCTGCCTCTGGTGAGCACGCCATACCAAGACCCGGTAAGACAGAGGGGAGGAGAGGAGGGTGAGGGAGGAGAGAGAGAGGGAGGGAGGAAGGGAGGATCGGTAAGATTTTTGGGCTGCAGCCAAGTTGGATTATAACCAGGACAAACTCACACGCATCATGGAGAGCGGACAGGCACAGATACGCACACGTTTGCACAAATTCTGTAAAATCTCATGTAAACATCAAAAGGTACACGTCCATGTGAGCCAACACAGACATAAACTCAGAACGGCATATTCTTACCAGTGTGAATCCACATATTCTGAAAGCACATGGACATCAGGCACCAGATCAGTGTTCGCTGTTCTAAAGTTTCATGCTAACAACAACTTATTTTTATTTCATGTAAAATTGCAGATTTACTGTTATTTGTGTCAGCATTGGTATTGAAAATATTGATATCACTATAATCTCCATTATAGGATTACTATTTTATTTTTTTGTTTAGATTACTTTACTTATAGTAATGCTACTATTGTATTACTGCATTTAGTTTATTATCATTGTTAACTTCAGTTTTGGTACTAGTGGGTTTAGGATTAGTATTTCACCTAAATATTTGTGTTAGTTTAGTCTGTATTCTGGTAGCAACACAAGAACAGTTTCCTGTTCATCTGTTGAAAGAAAAGCTAAATGTTTTGATAGTTAAGAGCCTGAGAGCTTGTGTTTAGTTCATCATCTTTTGTTTATTTAGTGCTGACTTTGCACTGGGGAATAGCGCTACAAAATAAAAAAAAAAAAGCTCAGCTTTAGGGCAGACAGTTCTTGTAGCAAAATTGTCATAAGATTACATCATGATTAATTGAACTTGAAGAATCAACAACATGTTTTCAAAATTATTTGTTAGGTAGTATACTGAGTGTAGCGCAATCATAAGTGACCCAAAAGCACACAAGATACCCACATGTAAATTAGAAGCACCATCTATACTTGTCCTCAGTGTGTTCAGGCATGGTGAAGGGAAGGGCCATAAGCAAGACATTTTTTTTCTACTGCTGACTTGCATCTGTATGGTTTCTAATGTTCAGGTAACATTTCTGTCGTAAGCAATCTGATTATTGGCAGTTTCAATAAGAAACTCATAAACTCATCAGTTTTTCAGAGAACACTGTGTCCACGCCCCACGCTTCACTCCTCCACTCTTTCTTCCCCACCCCCCCACCCCTTCACTTTTCCTCAAACCCTTCTCTGCACCTACCCTCCCTCCCGTCTCTCCTCCCATTCACCCTCCTAACAGCAATGTTTGCCATGGAGATCAACGCAGCATGACCCACAGACTGGCGAGCAGCGATCCTGTCAGCCAACCGCGTGAGCCCATTGATGCGCGGCAGCATCACGTGGCGTCAAAGTTTACATGATGATGGCAGAAAAGTGGTCACGAGGTCACTCCCTCCTGGGGCGTGGTCCACCACCACTGTGGAGAATGGTTGAGCTCATGCAGGTCGACCAGCTGATCCAGCGCATGCCAGACCTGTTGCACGGGAGGCGATTGTGGAGGGCCAGGTGATGGTGACCCCATCTGTTCTGCAGGCCCACGCTTCCCCAGCTGATGCTGATGATCTGTCCCCACCTTCCTGTGCCCCACCATCCATCCTTCAGCCTCTGGCAGCCCAGGTCACCCAGAGGGAGACCCGCTGGGCATGACGCCCCTCTGCTCCTGCTCACAACCCAGCCCGCCTCCTCAGCCCACCTGGGCAACGAGCTCACCTCCCCACCTCAAGCCAGCGCAGAGCACCCCATCACCGGTGTTCTCCTGGCTACCAGGACGCTGAGGACACGAGCGAGCAGGCCACTGCTGGCTTTGACCCGCCGTAGCGCTGAGGTGGTTCTGATCGACGGGCGACGACGAGAAACGCTGAGGGAAAAGACGGTCACCGACCTATCTCCGTCATCGATGGCAGGCCGGCTGACCTCGCAGGTCGGGAGGCCTGCCACGTCCGGTGGCCGCCAGCACGAACTGTCATCTGACGGCCGTGGAGCCCGAAGCAGCACCTTCGCCCCTGCGACACCGACGCCTAACACAGCCCCCACCCGGCCTCACCGCCACAGGTACAGACAAGAGGAAACGCTATGGAAAAGGATCCTCATGTGACTGAATCTTTCCTCTTCCACCTTTTTATTATTACCACAACACCTCTTCTCTGTCTCTGATGGTTTACTAACAGAAGTTCTGCCTTCCTCCTCCTCCTCTGGACTCTGATCAGCTGGGTACACACACGCACACACATACACGCTTCTTGTTCGACCTTGACTTTTTACATTATCCTGCTAAGACCTCGCCTTGTTACCACTTTGTCAACATGTTTGCTCAGCTTCTGACCTCCCTTCTCCTGCAACATCACAGTATATTTCATAATTCATTGACATCATTATATATTGTTGCTGTCATGCTGCTATACGTGGTGAAATCAGAGACAGCTGGAGAAAATTAATGTTTTGGTCACAGCTTAAACCAGCTAATGCAGACCTCCGCTCAGTGGTCAGTAAGACTTACGGACAATCGTCACATTGCTATGTTGCTCAACCGAACAGAATGTTTGGCTTTATGACAGTCAACCAGACTACCGCCTTGGAGGCTTGAAGCGAGAAACATTCAAAAAGATGATGCCAGTCTCATTTATTTTTTAATTCTCTACTCAGTCAACTCTCTTCCTTTACTCTCAGCCCTCCCCTCAACAGATTCTCCCCTGTTGTTCCAAACATGCACATGTACACAAAACCACACCTAACCTGAATAACTAAACAAGCCACACCCCTTTCTTGTACAGACTTCTCGACCAGGGCGGAGAGGAGGGTACTTGTTGCCTTGGTTTCTTGCGTGCCTCTTCATTCTTCCACATTGGTAGTCCTAATGTAAAAGTTGAAGGTGATAATTAGATGTTTCTATTAGACTTTATTTCAGTTTGCTGTTGTTATCTGAACATTTTCTTTTCTTTTGAAACCAAAAAGGCCATTGAATTGTTGGGACGCCTTGCCTGTGGAAACTGAGGTTTTGACACTTTAGTTTGTAGTAACAGGACTCTCTCTCACTTTTTCCTCATCTCTCTCTCTCTTTCTCTCTCTCTCTCCTCTCTCTGATGTTTTCTCCATTAACTCCAACTATTCCATTGCTGAGGTAATTTCCTCCATTCTAGTACTTCCTAACCTGTGTTGTTCAATAAGAAGCAGAGGAACACCTTGGCAGCCAGTAGGATCTATACAGCCAACTTTCCAGTGTGTCTAAAGGCGTGGAGCACAGGAAGCCAATTCAGCTTAATGAGTACCGGGCAGCAAGGGAACACATTTGCAGCTATGAAAACAAACCTGGGTTACCACTAAACAGCCTGGGCACAAAGATGTGAATAATGAAATACAACAAGCAATTACCAGGTCACCAATTACAACTTTGCGCTCAAATGAGCTTTAGACGAAGATTATGTGCAATTTATGTTCATCTTTTGTCCACTAAATTCACTTTGCTGCTGCAGAAGGCCACCAGGTCCATTATACTTTAGAATTCAAAGAGACTGGAAAACACTGCCAGCTTTTTGCTATAGTCACCAGCCAGGCACCCTACATAAGTGGGTGCCAAATAATGTGGCCTGGGGTGTCATTATACATCATATATATTACACTTTCTAGTTGGTTTTGAAAGCTTCCTAAGTTAGTAATCATCCTCATTCTGTGGAATGATAATGGATGCTCTGGAAGGATTTTGTCATTTCAAGTGTCTTTGATGTTTCACGAACACAGATGATGATGATGCTTAGTGTGCATCTGGTGAGTTGATTTTTTTTTTGGAGAATTAGTGACAACACTGCACACCAGTTGTTAGACTGAGATCAATAGTTATGGGTCAGACATGTGATTGAGGAAATATTATTCAACATTTACAAAAAAGGTTAGAGGCCTTTTCAGATCCAAATAATGGCAATTTAGAGGTGTCAGGTCTGTATGTACCAATGATGTCCTTGGTTTCGTTGTAATATGATTGATTCACACTATGATGAAAAGAATAAAATCTGAAAAGCAGTGAACACTTCTACCAACTTAACGAATGGGTATGGACTGACCTGAAGAGTCTCAACCCTTTTTCGTGGTGCACTACCTTTCTTTTTTTTTTCTAGGCTATTTGTTTCACTGCTTTACTGGCTCTGGCCCTCGAACATAACATCTGTAACATAACATCTATAATGTGTACTAACTCTGCAATGGTCATACAAAGAATGCAATCCTGGCAACAAACAACGCATTTTCCAGCAATGAAAGGTTCTTTTCCTTACATGGCTCTGTAGGCACAGCTGTACAATCCCACCCTGAACTTTCCCACGTAGTGCAGAACTATAGTCAGCCTCAGACATACAAGCTTTGTGTGTGATTGGCCACTGCTGCTGTCAGCCGTCCAGCTGGCTGTGTGATTGGCCACCACCAGGACCTACTGGGGTCTGATTTCGTGTAGATAAAGTTAGAATAAACATACTCTATATCTATTTAGTGATGATTTTATTTTCCACATCTATATAGATTCTAGAGATAATTTGATTATTCTGGGTACTAGACATTGTTCTGATGTCCCACACCATATGATGACTGTATGAGTGCACAAACCCAGAGCTTTGTATATTTTCATTCTCTAACTTCATCATTGCTGTGTGTAAATTCTCACGACATCAATTTCCCCACCCCCGACCAGCGACCAACTTTCTTGAACTCTTGGCGTGTTGCCCCACCCTGATCGCAGAAGGGCCTCAAGGCATCTGAAGATCTCAAACACTGTGCAGAGACATCTATTTAACCATACTGATGGATCGGGTATGATCCATTAACTACAAATCATGTTCATTTGACACTTTTGCTGACTGTTAACACACACACATCCCCGCAGCCATTGGTGTCCATTCAGTTAGGTCAGTTTCACACCACTTGTATTTATTTGAGATTGCCCAAAGGTACTGCAGCTTAGCACTGAAATGGTGCAATGTCAAACAGGAACCTTCTTGAATGTTAAAAGCACTAAAGCTACTATGTAACTTCAGCGAGCAGCCAAAAGGGCCTTGCAGTGATAATCACAGGATGTTATATTGCATGACATTCTATAGAGCTCCGAGTCAATCAGACAGGCAACAAAACACAAAATTAATCAAGGCTGGCAAATGAATTACCGAACTAGCATCTTCAGCGCAATGTCGCTGTAGCCAAGCATTTCACTTATAAAGCCTTATGCACTTGCAGGAGAGATCACTCACCAACTAGTTACACAGTGCAGTAGGGGTGTTAGAGGCAAGGAGATGAAAGATACGCTACCTCCCTATTACATGCCAGTATACCGTCTGTTACTACAATTCTGCAAATGAAGGTATAATCTTTTAAGATCTATTGTAAGACATCTAAAAGCCTGACATTCACCCTGGAAAATACTCAATGATAACACAAACCAAACTAAACTGAAACACAACCAAATCTTACAATGTCATTTCCGGCCATGTCCATGTTTGTATGTGTAGTTTGTTCCCTTGGTTAGATTTACTGCAACTGATCTCTTTGAGAAAACGCCAAGAAGGTCCTCCTCTGAGCAGTATAACACAGTTACTTTTACCTTATTAAGGTTATGTGCAGCATGCAGACTACAAGGTCTATGTATGCCAGACAATTACTGACTTTGTCCAGTTCAGATAACGCAGATTGAAGCTAAAAACATATTTATTGCATGACTGTTTGACTATGCAGAAGTGTATTCTGAAGGTGCATTGTTAGTTTCCTGTGTCAGTGATGCAATAATAATAATGTGCAATGAGCAAATAAGCACTTACTATATGTACTACAAAAGAAAAATACAAAATACAAAACTTTTTTTTTAATGAGAAAGAGGCGAGTTTAAGTTGATGGAGCCTGACCAATCCAGTTTGCCTGTTTGGGTTTCTAGGTGTGTGTGTGTTTTTGATGTAATGCAAGGACAGGAGAACAACAGAGTGCTGAGTTTACCAGCCCCACTGCCACACCTGCAGTACTCCTCTGACTATGTAGGGAGTCTCTCTTTCTTTTTGTCTGCCTGCCCTTGTGGTTGCTGGACTGTTAAACAAAAGGAGCCATTTCTATTGTTCACACTTTTCTCTCTTCTTTCTTTCTATAGTAATGACAATCACTCTGTCACATCTCCCTCTTCTTTCTCTCTCTCTCTCTCTCTCTCTCTCTCTCTCTCTCTCTCTGATGTCTGTATCTTCTCTATCTTTGGTCATCAAAGCTGAGTTTCTCCAGTGCCCCCTGCTGCCTCTTGCTTGTTGTTCTTCCATCTGCCTCTAACATTCACTTTTTTCATTGGCTGCTGACAAAAGAAATCACAAGCTGTTCTTACCGCATCCCTATCTGTTATACCACCCACTGCCATCATCAGTTATTACATGCAGCGACACACAGCAATGTATTTTATACTTAAATCCAGGTGAGTGTTTCTTAATGACCATTAGACGATAAGTTTAAGTTCAAGTTTAATATGCAACTTGTTGTTGATGCTGTGAAAAGACTCCAGTACAGTATTTTCAAACCAAAAAAAATAAGGATCAAAACAATTGTGGTCAGTTGAGGCACGGTAGTCATGTTCTGCAAAGTTGCACCACACAACAAATCCACACCGGACACAAAATCAGGGTTGTACACTGTTCTGTCATAGCAGTATGTTCTGTGTTTACAAATACTATAAATCAAACTCTTTATTGCACAAACAACCTAGAGCAAGACTAAAACCTCAGTCACAGTGATTAGAAATCAGAGCTAGTCACACAATTACTGCTTTGATTCACATAGA
>BRZM01002234.1:88671-109322 GCA_033238685.1 Lates japonicus
CACACACACACCAGGCAGGTGGAACCC
Organism: Lates japonicus; assembly: GCA_033238685.1. Taxonomy (NCBI): domain Eukaryota; kingdom Metazoa; phylum Chordata; class Actinopteri; family Centropomidae; genus Lates; species Lates japonicus. The sequence goes on from BRZM01002234.1 coordinate 88,699, forward strand.
TTCAGAAAGTGAAAAAGATGATGAGAAAAGAATAAAAAGACATGTAACTTGGTTCCTATCAATAAATGTCACAGAAGACACTCATGTTTTTTCCTGCCTGCAGGGACCCTAGAGGACCTAGAACATATGTCTATTGACCTCAGCCACTTGATTCAATCATGGGCGCTTTATTGAAGGTGAAGGCAAGTCACAGCCTGTGTACTCTAAAAGGTTATTGGATAGTGGACCTGTTTTAGGTTTAGTAAGGAAGAGGAATAAATGTTATTCTTAAACTAATTGGACAATGCTATTTGCCAGAGGAAATTGAGGCTTGTAGGCGCAGCTGAAGGTTATGCCACAACACTGATGATGAAATGAGCCACAGGGAAGACATGTATGTAAATTATGATGACAAAGGCAGAAAGACCCCTCTAGTTCCTCTGTCTGTATATTCATTTAATCTGTTTATTTCCATTTCATAGTAGTAGATTTGGCCCATCCCACACAGGATTACGATACAGCAATACATCCTCCAGTATGCGAGCCACAGTGACTTGTTGATCCCAATCAGCAGAAAGATTAATCAGCAAACATAGTCGCGTATCAGTCCAAAACTCAACCATTCTACAGGTTTTGACAAGGAAGAGGAATGTATAGAATAAAAAGGAGGATGATATATCTGTTTTCTGCTGCATCTATCCTTTTTAAAAACTGGTCAGACATCTTTATGAGTGCAATGCTAAATCGTGGAACGCTCCTTTACCTAGGTGTGCTTAAAGCTTTTCTGGAACATTCAATTATATCTCATACTCTTCCTCAGTGGATGGAGTTTGCTCGGGGCTGAGGAGCTTGAGTTCTAGGCATTTTTTAACATTTCTGATATTATAATGACTAAATGGGTGATTATTTAGAAGAATTATTTTTGTTTTAATTAAAATGAAAATATTTGTTCCGATCTGATGGGTCCAAAAAAAAAAATAAATCACAGCACTACATATATATCTACATAATTTCCAGGTTACATACATGTATGTTTATGTATGCTATGTAGTAAACAACATCCATGTTTAAAAGCGATAAATATATAACTCATACCCATAATTCTCATTCAGTATGTCTATTTTATCATCTAAATGTGTGCGTTTTGTTTCTTTGTATACTTTGAAAGGAAAAAGCCAGTGGATGGCATGTGATGGCTTGTGGTAATTACATGAATGCATTAACATAGCAGACATGTTCACTGTAACACCATACCCTCTGAAGTGGATCATGGGAAATGCAGCTCAGTCAGGCTGAGATTGACAGCTTGGTGGGACCCTGCTCTGTCTCCTTGTCTGCTCCTCTTTGATTGTAATCTTATGCTGAAACAGAGTGGGGTGCGGGAGACGTCTGAAGCCGTTAAGGAGAGGAGGGGAGATTCTCAGAGGTCAGGTTCCCCTCTGCCTATCCATTTACTAATGGTTCTTCACTTCAAATGGCTGTCACTGTCGCTGACAACATCCTGTCTATGTAGTCACTCTGGATAAGCATGATAAAGATCCGAGAAGTGGCAGAAGACGGTATGTCTCAGGAAAGTTGTCATTTCTCTCCATGGATGAGGGTGATAGTATTTGATAGACAAACGCGACACATTATGCGTACTCTTTATCCCACAACCACAAAGTCAGGTATCAGTGTTTATTTCCAATTGCCTGTGACAGTCTGTGAATGCTGTGCTAGCCTCTTGTTCCTTCATCTGTTTTCCGCTCCTTATTTCTGTCCCAGTTGGCCTATGGTTAGATCAGTCAGTGAATAAGTATCACACTCGAGGACAGCTGGTTTTGTGTTACAGTCTGGAGACTTGGGAGAGTGCACTGCAGTATTGTCTAAATAATTTTGGTCTTATATTCCCTAGGCTCCAGCGTTTCCAAAGACTAGTTGTGCCAAGTGCCAGGATGTAAGGAAGAGTTTGTTTGGCTTGGCAGCATGGTGAAGGGGAGAAAGGGGAAGTGCTCAAGAGTTTCTGACAAGACCATGGCTTCTGGGTGTGTGGCAATATTATCAGAATGTAACATTGTTCCTTTTGGCATGCCTGTGTCATGATTGTGCTGCATACATGTGTGTCCAGTGAAACAACAATTGCTTTCTTCGTAGGGAAGAAAGGCCCCACAATATCATCTCTACATTCAGTGGCAGATAGTTGAATTGTACCGTGGTATACCTTGATATTTCACTTAATTTCTCCTGACAGGAGGTTAGCATTTAGTAATAGAAATGTGCTGAGACCTTGTCAAGAAAAATAAGAATCTGCTGAATGTAGCTCTGTGTGTGTTAATAATCTGAGCATTTGCTGAATTATCAGCAGCACTGTTGTAGGTTTCTCTACATTATAGAAGCCCTTCTTTATCTGCCCTGTGTGTGCTGATTTTTTTTTAGTTTTGTTTGTTTTGTTTTGGTCCATTTCTTTTTGTGCTTGAATAATTTGCTGTGAGGAGACACAGATGGAGCAGGGGAAAAAGGAGGCTGGGGAGTCAAATCTACAAATCTGTCTGTTAGATAGACATTTTGTGTATAATATGCTCCTGTGTGTGCTCACATGTGGGTGACGTGCACATGCTTGGGTATCTCTCTGTTCTCCCACCCTCAAATCATGTTAGGTATCATTTTGTTGTGGTTAATATATTCAGCTCCTGATTGTTGCCGAGGGTCTGTTTGGCTCGGCCCATAACTCCCCGACACTAAATCTTTTTCCCCACTCAGCACTGAACCTCGGTGCTGTATTTCCGTATATGTTCCCACCCAGCCTCAGGCAGTAATGTAGCAAGATTTTTATCCATTTCGATAAATCGCCATACTTGTTGTGTCAGAGTTACTCTGATGTCATATGCATTTTATTCTCATTTTCCTGATTTGCAACATAGCAAGAAAAAGAAACTTCCCCAGGGCAAATAACCAGCACTCATGTGCTTAGCTGCAGTGTTTCCTAACAACTGAAATTAATTAACAGTGAAACCCGTCATCAAGTCACAACTTACAAAAAAGCCTGTACTGACGCAAACTGTAATGATATACTTAGGGTGCCTATATTTTGCTGTGAATTTGTCAGTCTGGGCTTGTTAAGAGACTTTAGCATGGTTGAATAATCCCTTTGTCACTGAGAGAAGAGGATGCTTTTTGCATTTGCTGAGATATTAGCTTATCCATCCTCTATCTGTCACTCTTTAACGCCACAGTCAACAGCAACCACCAGCCATATCTGTGCTCAGGATTAATACTATCTTCCTGAGGTCAAAGTTGTATTGCTTTTTTGTTTTTCAACCTTGTGTCAGTTTTTATTCCCAAAGCTTTCATCGCTTTCTCCAGAGTATATGCCTTTTTGGCATTAGATCAGCAGTAAAGTTAGTGTGATTCTGTTAAGAGAAGAAGATAACAATCTGAGTAAAACTCACGCAGTCCCTCCAGGGCGTGAAAATGAAAAGTGATCACTCACCCAGATGTGCACTGTGTAATTGTGGTTTGATGATTGTTTGTGGTGTTATGATTAAATACCAACTTTTTTGGTATCATTAAGCTAATCAAAATTCTTATGTGTTCTGGATTCCAGATGGACACTTTTGCTGTATCACTGCTAACCATAATCAGATATTCTGAATGAATATGAACCTTAATAAATTCAGCTCAGTGTTTGTTTTAGATGATTTGGAGTTGTAGACAAACAGATCTTTTTACTTCGCCATTCACTTTGGCCCAACAAAGTAAAAATAATGCCATTAAGTAAATGCCTTGCTTGCTCTTCATGGCAGCTCTCTTGCTGTTGTATCTGCTACACAAACACAGAGCCTCTTTCTCACATCACTATTTAAACTCAAATTACGTGGCCAGTGTCCAAGTTAATCAGCTGATTACACAACCAAATACAAGCGGTGATTTAAGATATGAAAGTTAAATTGCATGGTATTATGTATTAAATGTTTGTGGCTCCCGTGCAGAACAATACTGTCTGCCAATGACATATGAGCTACAGCCAAGTTGTTTACTCTGTTTCTCATTTCCCTGCCGGTGCTCAGCTTGCCACCTGCTGTCAATCAAATATGGCCACGCCCTCGAGCAGCTGAGGAAAAGTGTTTCTGATGTGTCTGAATTTTTTCCTTCCTTTCATTGGTAAGAACTGCATTGTGCATTGCCAAAATAATAATAATAATGACTGTTGATTCAACATAAGTATCCTGAATTGCAGGTGGCGCGGGGGGGCGTTAGAGCTGGAGGGTGGACAGACAGGGGTGGGGGAGACAGAGGTGGGAGGTTCAAGTGAGCCGGGGAGTTGGGGGTGCCTGCCTGGACTGCAGTCAGATGTTTTGCAGCGTTAAATGAATGAAGGCAGTACGGTAACCTGATCCGCGCGGGTCTGCCTCATTGTGCTTGGCTGCAGCTCGCGCTAGCTACTCGCTCTCCGATTGTCTCTGGAACGGGACAGAAAAGACTCGGGACGCAGTCCTGCATTATTCGGCGCGCGTGCCCTGAAAAAGAGAGAGAGAGAGAGGAGGAGGGAGAGAGAAGGGAGGAAGGAGGAAGAGGAGGAGGAACCGCCGGTTGGAAAAACTGGCGCGTAAAAGGCGGTAATGTCATCTCCAGTTAGAGCTGCCGTCACCGTTATTACCGCTGCTGAGACCACACGAGCATCCGATCGTTTCTCTCCTCTCCGTTTGTTTCATTTGACATCCGTGGCTGGTGGTGCTGCAACTGCATGCGTTTTCAAGTGCCCTTGAAGAAGAAAGACGACAAAAGGGGGAAAAAAGAAAAAGTAATGGCGGTCAGCAGGACAGTTACGCCTCCGCCGTTAAAAAACTAATCCCGATTATTAGTCGGTCGGAAGGAGCTCGGAGGATTTCCTACCGCCTCTCTCTTCACACAGGTAGATTGAATTAAAGACAAAGTATTGCTAAACATTACTGGGATGTGTTAAACTTAACATAGGAAAGGAAACTCTAGGAGGGAATATACGGTTAAAGTGTATCCGAGGTGGTGTGTGTGTCCAGTGGGCTTTGTTTGCATGATAGCATGCTGTTAGTTATGTGTGTGTATATCCCTTTTATATTGTGAATGTTCTGGCTAATAGAAACAGATATAACAATTTTTCAATTGGCTTATAAAAGTGGGAGGACACAGGATACTGCACCCTCCTGTCCTGAGAGAGAGACATCCAAAGGAGGTCAGTGGACAGACTTCTTGCTGCAGTAGTCTCTATTTCTCTCTGCCTCTCTGCCTCCTCCTCCTCTGCATCACTTTAACCTAGATATAGGAATGACCTTATGGTTTCGTCATCCACACGCTGAATGACTTGGCAGAGCCTGAGAGACAGTCCTGTTGTTGCTACAATGTGACGCCATACCACAAAAATCATTATAATGCTGTTAATTGGATTTTTGCTGTTTCTTTACATTGGTTTGTCCAGTCAGCTAGTCCTACTTGGGTGTCATAATAGCAACTCATTTAAAATTACTATTGAAACTATAATATTTCTCACTCAGACATACAGTTAGGTGCTCCTGCTCTTGCCAAAACCCATGATAAAACCTCAACCCCATGGTCAAATGGCAGTGCACACAGTTCCAGCCCGCCCCTGCCTAAGCACTTACTGGTTGCATTTGAATAATAACTGCATGCATTAACATTTAAAGGTGTTTTAAAAGTGGGCAGTCACAGATGTGCTGGCGTGTCATCAGGGTAGCAACCGATCAAACCGAAGGAAGCTGGCACATGTTCAGAACAAACCACCTGAAGCCAGACTTCCATTTGTTTTGCTCAGATTTTTCATGTGGTGAATTTTCTTCTTCTTTTTTTGCCATTAGTTGTTGCCAAGCAACGCAATTCTTTGATAACAGCTTTAACAATGTTCATGTTCAACTAGGGATGGACTTTGCCATGCTGGATGTAATTAGCTGCTGGGTGTTTCTAGTCACTCTTGGCACTGGACACTAACGCACAACAGAGGTTTTTTATTAGACAAGGTATGTGTCAGAGGTTGGCGTTGACTCTCAGCTCAGTGCATCATGACTGCTAATCCTAAAAAATACCGTGGTACAGAGATATTACAGTTAAATACCCTAGTAAAGGCTGTTTTAATGAAATCTCGCTGTCAGAATAAACCTAGGTGGAGAAGGTGTTGAGGAAAAAAAAACAACTTACCTTGACCCTGTTTTCCTAATGATTTTACTTAACCGTAGACTTACTGATGCTTTGCTTGAACATTCTTGCAGCATTCATTTCCAGTTCATCTTGGACTTGACTTTTATTTATTTTGCCTCAGTTTACACTGCAGTGCCCGTGAACGAAAGGCAAACACAGCCACCTGGTATGAGAGAAAGCAAAAGCAACATTAAAACATTATAAAAGGCAGTTTCGAATCGGTTTTCATCACCATCTCTTTTGAAGAAGAGTTCTGGAGTATCCTTGATACTATAAACGTTATTAAAAAGAAAGAAAGAATCCACTGATGAGACTCTGATCAGTAAGATTCAAAACTGCCCTCTGTCTATTTAGAACAGCCTTTTCGTCAGCTGCGCTCGCTGTTTTGTTTGGTCACCATTTGAAATTAGATGCTTCTGGAAATAACGAAGCAGAAGCAACAAGCCTGTTCAGACTGTCAGAGTGTTTGCCAATACCTCTGCTCGGCCGAGGACAGAAAAATCATCAGCTCTAATTTGATCAAGATAGAGGCAATGACGGAAATTTGCCACGCTACTGAATGTCCCATTGAGACAGTCAGTGCCTGTGAGTAACAAAGTTTGTGTGTTTTATGCGGTGTGCGTTTGTGTGCGCGTGTCTGGTGGGCTGTTTCCATCCCCCCACCCTCTCAGCGCCATATAGTCTGGGAGCATTGACAGGAACAGCAAAGTTATCAATGAGTGTTCCTCCTCCAAAACCACTCCCTCTTCCCAGAAAGCGCACACACACACACAAACGCACATAATCACAGGTTACGTAACAGCTGTGTGGTCGATGATGCTAAAGCTTCTGAGCTGAGCCAAGAGTACACAGGAGGTGGAAATGAGAATGAGGTTCTGAGGGAGAGGTGGGATGAGAGAGACCGGCATGATGACAAAAGGCAGCAGGTACAAGGAAAGATAAAGGGCAGTGCAGGTGTGTGTGTGTGTGTTGGGGGTAGCTAGAGTGATGAATGTAAGGCGGGTGAGGAAAACGTGAGGGTGGGAGGGAGGTGGAGGATGCTAGTAGGGAAGTCTGTTCAGCGTCACACAGCTCGAAGTGTTGTTGACATTAACTGGCGATGGCCAGCCTTTTCAGTGGCCGATCTGTTGGCTGACTTCCAGGAAGAGAGTGATACTCCACCTTGTGCTAGTGTCCAGTAAAATCGGCGCGGTTCAGATGGACACTAATGTCACAGATACACGGTTGTGGTACCTTGTATCCCATTGTGGAAGATATACAGTACAATATGTTGCCTCTAATGTGTGTGTTATCAGCTGACAATGGCACAAACAGAAGAGTAGACATGTGGCTTGGGTGTTTGTCATCAAGAATCATGTGAGTGCCCCTCAGGCCAGCTGTTAGACTGAGCCTTGAAAATGATTTTCCCAGCATTTAAACAAAGCCTCCTCATGTTTGTGCATGCCTGAAGTAGCTGGAATTTTAAGTAGTTCTTTGGGGTGTGAAAGACACTTTGTGGCTATTTTTGTTTGGCCCATGGGAGTGGATGACAGCTCAAAGAGATGAAGGGACACAGTGGTGTCTGTGTGCGACTGCCCATAAGATTCTGGTTTATTTCCCATATCTTCCTCTTTGATTATACAGTATAAAGACATCACCTTGTCACAGTGAGAGAAGAGCGCACAGTATGTGAGGAGATAAAGTCATTTTTGCTTTTGTCATTATCGTAACCTGTGACAAGTTTTGGGTTTGTCAAATTGAAACCAATCATCATGTAGTGAGGTAGTGATATCAGTCAAAGAAAATGTGTTAATAAACTGTGCAGCTGTGTCAGCCTCATAAACACCAAGCTTTGTTTGCAATGGCACAGGAAGATGACTTCCTCATACTTAATCCAAAACTCTCAACCAAACTGTTTGATAAAATCAGAGATGAAGAAGTCGATTCAGAAGTCTGGAACCAGGATAGGTTTGGTATAGTTAAGGTCAAGATCAATGCCTTAAAATGACCTTCATCTCCACCCAACCCATAATAATACATATGAACCAGGGCTTTTACTGCCAAATCATGTTGAGACTCATATCACTTCAAAAATGACAATGAAAGAAAAATGTTTGAATGAAGCACTTAACAAGGCCAAAGAGTCATTATTTTGTCGCATTCCATTGAAGAAAAGTATTTTGTCCACTGATTTTGGTATTTGTGTTCCAGAGAGGAAGAGAACTGGAGGGATGCAGGAAACGCAACAATACAACCCAGCCACATGATGGCTGCCATTACACAACCTCCGCCACCCACTATTGTCCATAACATCCACCAACTATTGTTATGCTGCGCAACAGAAGTCATTCATTTAACACAAAGCGAAGAACAATCCACCTGCTTGCACAAATACTGTGTTTACAGCAAACATGCACGCATAGACAATGCTTTTGAACTGATTTCTAACTTTTAATCAGTGTGAATTGGCTCATACTTCTCTGACAGGAGTACTTCTTTTCCCACACCAGAATTTACAGTTAACAAGAAACTAAAGTTGAGACTTTCTGATGTGCAGTTCCAGGAAGTAAGCAGGGAGGCTGACCTCTAATGTCAGGGCTTCATCTCATAACACAGCGTTGTGTTTTGGTGGTGAAAAGCTGCAGAAGTCTCCTTATCACATTCCGCATTCAGACAGGAATGTCAGCATGCCATTTGGGCTTTAGGTGTTACAGAATGTGCAAAGGGGGGCTCGGGGCGCCGTCATCCGTGTGGGCGTTTGGGTCGTTTCTTCGGCTTGCGAGAACTCAGCGTCGTTCTGGCCAGCATCTTAAAGGGTTTATTTTAGGATTCTGATTTTGATGTATGTTTGAGGTTCAACCATCTGGTTTGTATCTGTCACTGTGGGAAATGACTCACAGCTATCAAAGAGTCGAGGACATGATCTATGACATTTTAATGCATTTTCAGTGCAAACTGCCTGAAGGAGAATCTGTTAGGGGTACATTTGTCTTATATTTCTGTGAGGATGGGGCAGACAGACTTGCAGGCAGTAGTGTGAGACTGAAAAAACAGTTCTCTAGGGAGCAGCTCTCACTTTTTTTCCACTATAAAAACTCACTCTTCTCAGTAACTGCTGCTGGTGGCAGTTGTTCAGGGATATTCCTGTAAGGCTTTTAGGGGAGTCAGTAAGTGAATCAGAAGTGGATAAAGTAGCTGGAATGAAAGGGGGAACACCAAAACCGTAAATTACAACGGTTCATCGTGAAATAACTCCTGGAATGTACTGAACGTGGCAGACTGTGTAACAGGAGTTTGAGGGGAGTTTTCCTTTAAGGTTAGCTTAAAGGTTAAGACTTGAATTTAGGGTTAAGATCAAAACTAGGTCAGTCAGGGCTTGTAGAGGTGAAGTGAAATGTTGAAGCTAAATTGGCATATTTGTTATTTGCTTTGTAAACATTTGATGATATACACTCGAGGGTTTTACTGGAAGTGAACCAGCTGGGACAATTTGTCTCTGCAAGGGGAAGCATGTACGCAAGCAGCTCGTTTCTGGTATAAACGCAGAAATAAATGGGAAATACTGTAATTGTACTGTAATTCTCAGACATGTTTGTTGTTTTCTTCCTGTGTGAATCCTCCTTCCTCTGTCTAAATACTGCAGGCTAATGAGCTAGTTTCCGGAAATAGACAGGTGATTAACACACTGCTCTTCTCAGTGTGAGGCAGAGCAGAGCTAGTTAATGCTATAAGCTATCACTGGGGAGAAGTTCACTCTCCTAGGAAAACAGTGTTAATATGCTCTGTCTGATGGCTGGGAATAAACTAAAGCTATTGATTTTTAATAACTATGCTGCTGGGGCCGGGTCAGCTTTAGCCATCAAAATGCATGAACGGGATACTAGTTCTAGAAATGGTGCACGTCGCAATCTGTTAAATGATCAGTCAACTCAGGAAAGAAGAGTGCGTTAGTGATGGATAATAAGGTCAGACACAATTCCTGATAAGTACATTACAGTAGCATTGTAGCGTTGTCAGCTGTTAAGATTAGCTTTCTTTTGTGTTTCTATGTGTTTAACTGTATATCTTATTATAAAGCATGTTATCTCTGGTATACAATCTAAATGTGCTGTATTTGGTGTTGGTGCGTTAGTCACTTAGCAACATGTAGTGATAACCAGCCAGCTAACTACCTAGCTTGCTGTGGTGTGTTTTGATAGGTGTGTTCTAAACATAGCTAGCAGTTATTCCAGTGAATGCTGTGCCGTAATGTCGTTAATCTAATCTGTCTGCACTCTTTGAGTCAAACAGTGCATTAGGGCCATGCTAACTTTAAACTGCTGATTTGTTTGTCACTTGTGACATCTAACAAGGAAAACAGCTAAAGACATTGTCAAAAAAGATGCTCTTGAAAATAAAGGAAATCTTGCAATTTGTGTGATTCTGCAAAAAAAGCCACTTTGCATTTATCATATATATTTTTCTGATTGTGTTTAAAGCAAATGACCACTTTTCCCTTTACCTTAAATTCACAAAAAAGCTTTCACGTTAGCTTCCTGGCCTCACACCTTCATTTTATTCACAACCCGTAGCCTGTTAGCTGGTTAGCCTCACTGTGTGGTCTCTGCAGTGAGAGTCCTGTGGGATAAAATGCTGAAATCTCCTGATTCATGCTGGGAAAGGATTAGAATTATATGGTCAGTGGTTTTCTTGTCACACACACACACACATACAGACACCGGCTCACACACATACACTCACTACCACATCCTCGAAATGCTCAATGCTCAGCCACCCATGTGTCCCCTTCTCCTCTAGTGAAGACTTGTTCCTTCATGTCTGTCCTCCTTGTCTGACGACCTTTCTATTATTTCAGATTCTCATTGTCTGATTCTAAAGAGGTGAGAGTTTTTCCAGCAACAGACTTGTTTTGGAGTTAAAGGTTACAAAGTCCACCAATAGATGAACGGGAGAAGTACTTGTTTTTCAGGCCTCGTAGGGTGGTGTATTGACATGGTTGTCGTCATTGAATTGTCACGTTGACTGAGTGTTTGTGTGTGTGATCTGATATGAAACAAAGGGAATGATAGCTGACAGCATGTACTGTGTCCTGCTAGATTTAACAGCAGGAGAGAGCTGGACTGTTACATAACTGTGGGGTGGGGGGGGGCGGCACTTAAACTGAAAACTTCTGACTCTCAAAATACCCAGAAAAACAGTCATATTTTCATATAACAGTATATGAATGACAGAATTATATGACTACACGTTGTGAAATTATATGTATTTGGTTGTGTTAATAGTCACAGCTCTGCAGGCCTCTCTAATATCTAACCATATTACTCCTGATTTAAGATGCCTGGTCCATTTTGTTAATTGAAACTTATTACACTTTATATTCTTTTATTTATTCTGTTCCTTGGTTCCTGTTGGCAGAGGTCTGTAAATTACTTATGATAAGATTATTTTAATCAATAATTTGTGCAATATGATTGATGTCTTTGCTACATAGATGTGTATAAGCAGTATAAGGTACGGCAAACTGCAGTTATTGCCAAATAAGGTAGTCCAGGGTGATGAGGATGACCTCTACTTTGCAAAAGGGTTTTAAACAGAGCTGATTTTGCAACAGCGACTGACTCACTGTACATTAACTGTCATATAATACACACATAGTGCACAATTTCCCTGGGCAACCAGCCCAGCAAAGTAAATTTTTTTCTGTTTTACTGTTTTTACTTTCACAGTATGAAATATTGTTGTACACACAAATCCTGGCTCCAGTTAAAAAAAGCAATACAGGCGTTGCCTTTACTCAGCTCAAGACATAAGTAATAATGGATGGTTGTGAAGTGTTACTGCTTGTCTGTGGTTTGTCCCAGTTAGTCCTGCACATGTGCTGGGAGTGTTAATCTGGCTCTCTGTCCTGTGCTTGGAGAGCTTGTGTACAGAACTGGTCACACTTTCTGACTACAGACCTCTGTGCTTAAAAGAAGAGCCCTCCATCTGTGAGTACGTAAGTGTGTGTGTGTGTGTGTGAGTGAGTGGAGTGTAGCATTAGTATTCAGCCTGTAGAGCCTCACTGAAGCGCCCGTCGGGCCCTTTGTTGTTGTTCCATGAAGGGGTCTTAGGGGGTCTGGGTTGTGTGTGAGTGGTGTCATGAGAGGCTTCGAAAGGGACACAAATAGTTGCCATGAGTCCAGACTTGCACTGCATTCCTCTGTAACATTCAAACCTCAAAAGGCACCTTAACATGATTTCAGTCTGGTTGTTGTTTCAAGCTCTCTGGCACTGGGTAGGTGAAAATCGCTTTTAATATCATTCTTTTCTGCTGCCGTCACTGTGCTCGTGTGTCTGTGGATGTAGCAGGGTCTGTATGGCTTGGCTTGGCTGTGAACTGCTTACTCCCAGAAGTCCTTGTGTGGGTTTGTGGTCATGGCTTTAATGCTGCTAATCATCCATTAGATTAACCTAGATCTTAAATATTTAAATCTAAACTGTGAAAAATTGATTATTAAGCCAGTGATATCATCTTTTTGTATTAACTTGGCTGATCTGGTTGTTGTATCTCAGACTATTCATTTAGCTAAATGTTGACCCCAGTGAACTTTACAGCATGCCGCTAGCAGTCTGTGTTTTTGTGTGTGTTCTTGTGCAGGTGGCCTCTAGTTTTTGGTGTATTTCCTGCGTTGAGGGCCATTTCCGTGGATACAAGTTAGCGCAGCTTCCTGGTTTCCTGTTTAGATGACCTGTGATTTGTGATAGGCTTTTATCCAATCAGTTGCTTCCTTTACTTTGCTGCATCATTTGTTTTAATTTCTTGTGTTCACTACCCATCCTTTTTCTTGTTATCACTATTGTCAAAATAAGTGCACGAGGCTGAAGAATGTAAGGGGGAATCACCTTGCACTGAAGGCTCTGTTGGACTCAACAGTTGGCAGCTTTTGTGTGAAAGGGGTTGCTTTTGATAGGATTTTATAGCCTGGGAAAAACATGTGTCTATTGTTGAGTTCACTTGAGACAGACATTGTATTAGTTACGCTGTAAAATAGATGACTGACACTCTTCTCCTCAACTCAGACATCATTATGAACCCACAGACGGAGACACAAACTGTATACCCCAGAGGCATTCAGGATGTGACCTAATTACAAAAAAATTACATCTACATGTTTAATTTTTCTGTTGTAACCTGCAACACCTGGGTTTCTTACTTTATGTGTAAAACCCTTGCACTTAAAACTGTCTGCATTTGCATCTTGTGTGTAATGCAGCTGAATATCTGTGTCTTTCTGGCCTCCGCTAGGATAGTTAAGCGTGTCATTCACTGTGTTTCTGATCAATCATGATGAACCTCCATGACATAAGACTGCTCTGGGCGTCACTCTATTGACTGGATAGCGAGCGTCGACCTAGTTGCACATATTCACACATGGACACACACACATGACAAACTGTCACATATACTCCTGCTGTTTCCCTCGATCTGTGACTCTCTTGGTCCGATCTCTTTTCATCTTTCACACCTCGTCCGTTATTGTAGTCATTAGCTCTTCCCTCTATAAATCACCAGCTCTGGTGACCATCACAAGTCTCTTTGTGTGTTACAACCCATCCGGGAATTGAACACCCCAGCACATATGCAATAATTGGGTTAGTGTCCCAATTTTCTGTGACCGAATTCTCTTCATCATATGGCTCAAAGTTATTTCTAGCCTGGGAACTCACTAAGAACTTGTAATTTGTCATTTCAAACAGGGACAATTGAATGGGACAGGGCTCTAAAGATAGCTCACATTTAATTTTTCACTGTAGTTAATAATGTCATCCAGAGAAAATCACAGTTAGATGAGGAGGGACAGCTACTAGTCTGTTACAGTCTGACAGGAGGCACAGCTGACAATGGGTTCACATGGCTTTTGCATGGCTTCCTTTGCAGCTACAAAGTGGGATAACCTCTCTGACCTCTGGACCACCCTGCTGGTACCATGCCTTCAAAATGACATGAGAATTAAGTCTTGAGTTAAAAGACTAATGGTTTCATACATGTTCAAAAAGTAATATTTAAGCCTTCACATTCAAAGACATTAATTAGTAGAGCTGGTGCTTCCTGTGGCCAGTGTGTCCCTCCATGTGTGCAACATCTGGTTCAGTTTCTTGTCATCAACACAAGGTCAAGTTTTCACAGTCGTGAGGCAGTAGAAAGTAGCTAATTAGATCAAACGTAATGCTCAGGGAGGAAGTAATATATCTTTCTGTCAAATACTGCTGCAAAACTGCTTTGTCATTTCCTTATTTGGCTGTAAAAAAAAAAATCTTTATAGCCCTAATTTCTGAAATGCATTCAGACATCAGCACCTTGCTCGTGGTATCTCCATCATTTAGCAGCTGCTCGCACAATATTGCTAATTGGTCTTGTAAATTCGAGGAAAGTGTTTCCACTTCCATTGCGTCTCTCAATGTAGTGTTTGTGAGCAGAGAAAGTGACTCAGGTCAGCTCTGGTTTCCACCTGCCTGATCCTATGACCCAACACGTACACACTCGCACACAACACCAACACAGGCAATTAGCCTTAATGTGACCGAAGAGTTGAGATGCAAAAATCTTTTAAAGTCACAACATCTGATTTGATAATCCCAGAGCTTTAGCATTATTTTGTGGACAAGCCTCTGAAACAGCATAAAAACCAACATGTCTCCTCTAAAAGCAATATCAATGAAATACTTTGAGGCTTTACGGTGGGATGAGGCAGCAGTCTAACCCTCATGAGACTGAGTCTTACACTGGTGATGACAGAAGAAAATACCATTACTCCCTTATCACCCCCTCCTCTTTCTTCAGTCATCATCTCTTAAATAACCCGCCTCTCCTGCCTGCCTCCTTATCCCTAGTCTCCTCAGTTTTGTGGGGCTGAGGTTAAAATTAGTGGGCAACATAGCGCCGCTACTGGAGGCGGAGAAAGAGAAGGGCTTAGTCCTTGCTGGGAAAGGGGAGGAGGCCCAGAGGCCACAGGGTGGATGTTTTTGGTGTGTGTGTCTGTGTGTGCATAGGAGGACCTACACAGAAAGATGCTTTGTAGGTGAGGGGCATCTGGAGAAGCCTTTTTGCACTGTATACGATCCCACAGACACACACGCACAAGAACTTTTACAAACACACTTACAGACACACACTTAGCCGCAACATCACAACACAGTGCCTTTGGGAATGTTACTGAGAAAGGAGGCTTTTTGTGGAGAGAAGAGATGGGAGGGAGGAGAGGAGGAGGGAGAGGAGGAAAGAGCCATGAGGGAAAGATTGGCCTCCTATCTGGAACCAGAATGGGATGAGGCTAGACTAAAGTGAACAGAGTTTAATGGAAAAGGGATATGTCGTATAGAAAGAGACACATGGGGCATTATGGTAGAAATTGTTGTAATGTTACAGGCTGAGGGGAGATGACTTTTGAAAAGAATTACACATGGATTAACAGCGTATAGATCTGCCGTTGCCCATAAGAGCAACAGGTGAATTACTAGCCTGTACACTATTTTGTTTGCTATTTAGTCTCTATTTTGGCATTTCTATATTATTAGATAGATTGCTCTTTTTGTTTTGATGAGAAAAGGATGAAGTTATGTCTGTGGCATTATGACAGATAACATTTTATGGCTTCAGTATCATTTCACAGTATTCTATTTCACATTCCGATAATTTTCACGGATGTGTTGTTAAAGCTATAACTCCATTAAAATATTAGCTACAGAATTGGAAAAGGGAGGAACAGTATCAAATAGTTAGAAGTCAATCCAACTTTAATAGATTTGTTTTTTGTAGTCATGTCTTTTGTATTAGAGTAAATGGCCAGTGTCAAAGATGCTGGTGCGATATTCATCAGATGTTGCAACGTGTAGACGAGCACTTTAGCCTGAAGAACCTGGCTAGTTCCTCTATTTGTTCCAGCTGTGGCCTCCTGGCCACCTGCCTCTTTGAACACTGCCATTGCTTCATCAATTTAGCCACTTCTAGTTTATCGAAAGTGGCGTACTATAAACAACAAACAGGCGTCAACAAATCTCTGAGGACGGCTGAAATCAAGTACAGGATGGCACTGCAACCCACAATCCAGGCTGTTTGGACACTTCAGAACCCCACCAGGCCCTAAAACCAGCAGCCGGGCTCCAGTTGCCTCACAGGATCATATGCCAGGAAACAGAGAATCAGCTGTGTCTTGGGCTGAAGTGCTCAGTTCAACATAATGTTGCAACATCTGAGATGAACACAGCACCAGCATCTTTGACACCAATGCACCTCGTACAAAGACATGACTACAAAACAAATCTAGCTGGGTGTTGGATTGGGCTTCATATTCTATTTATATCTTTTTCACACAACAACTATTCTTCAATGGAGTTATAGCTTTAACAACACATCGGTAGAAAATTATCGAATATGAACAGAATACTGTGAAATGATACTGAAGCCATAAAATGTTATCTGTTGTACGTTATTGGAGCACAACTTCTCTATCCTTTTCTCATCAAAACAAAAATATAATCCTATCTAATAATATAGAAATACACAAAAAATAGACTAAATAGCAAAACAAACAGTGTAACAGGGGTTAGTACTCACCTGTTATCTTACAATGCTAGTGGTGAATCTATGCTAAATGATATCAGATTAATCCAGCGTGTATTTTCAAAAGCTGGCCTCCCTCAGTTTTGTAATATTACAATAATTTCTACCATACGCCTATGTGTCTTTACCCTTCATACGATATATCCTTTTCCCATTAAACTCTATTCACTTTAGTCTAGCCTTGGTCCGTCCTGTTCCAGATAGTGAGGTGCCGGACTTTTCCTGGCCAAGCCTTTTTCCTCCCTCTTCCTCCTCCTTCCCTCCCTCCCATCTCTTTTCCTCTCCCTCCACAAAGCCTCCTCCTCTCAATAACATTCCTGCCAGCAGCTCAGTAGCTGTGATATCCTTAGGCTAGTGTGTGTCTGTGTAAGTGTATTTGTGTGTGTCTTTGTACGTGTGTGTCTGTGACTAACCTTATGCATGTGCATTTCTCCAGATGCCCTCACCCACAAAGACCCCTTCTGTGCAGGTCCTCCTATGCACACACAGACACACACCAAAAACATCCAGCCTGTGGCTCCCCGCTCCTCCCTTCCTGTGCATGACCAAGCCCTCTCTTTCTCCGCTCCGTGCGTTATGTTGCCCGCCCAATTTCCCTTTAACCCTCAGCTCCTGTCAAAACTGAGGAGACTAGGGATATGAGGCAGGCAGAGGCGATGATGAAGAGATGATGACTGAAAGAAGGGAGGGTGATAGGAGTAATGAGTATTTTCTTCTGTCATCACAGTATAGACTCAGTCTCATGAGGTTAGAACTGCTGCCTCATCCACCCGTAAAAGCCTCAAAAGTATTTCATTGATATTGCTTTAGAGGAGACATGTTGGTTTTATGCTGTTTTGAAACATCCACAAAATAGTACTAAAGCTCTGGGATTATCAAATCAGATGTTGTGACTTTAAAGATTTTTGCATCTCAACTCTTGGTCACATTAAGGCCTAATTACCTGTGTTGGTGTTATGTGCGAGTGTGTACATGTGGGTCATGGGATCAGGCAGGTGGAGCAGGGCCCAGCCTGGGTCACTTTCTCTGCTCCTGAGCACTACATTTGGGGAGACGCAGTAGAGTGAAACACTATCAGATTTACAAGACCAATTGCCAATGTGTACGAGCGGCTACAAATGATGGAATGCACAGGCCCAAGGTGCTGATATGTCTGGGTACATTTCAGGAATTGAATATAAGATTTTTGTTTGCAGCAGTATTTGGCGAAGATATATACTTCCTCCCTGAGCATTACATTTGATCTAATTAGCTACTTTCTACGCCTCACGACTGTGAAAACTTGACCTTGTGTTGATGACAAAGCTAGACCAGATGTTGCACACATGGAGGACACACTGGCCTGGGAGGCACCAGCTCTACTAATTAATGTCTTTGAATGTGAAAACCGTGTACTTTTTGAACATGTATGGAACCATTAGTCTTTTAACTCAAGACTTAATTCTCATGTCATTTTTGAAGGCATGGTACCAGCAGGAGGTGGTCAGAGGTCAGAGTTGTCCCTTTATGGCACAAAGCCATACAAAGAAAACCATATGAACCATTGTCAACTGTACCTCCTGTCAGACTGTAACAACAATTGGTAAGCTGTCCTCCTCCTCATCTAACTGCAGTTTCTCTGGATGACGCATTGTGCTACAGTGAAAAGAATTAAATGTAGGCTATCTTTAGAGGCCCTGTCATTCAATTGTCCCTGTTTAGAGGTAATAGAATTACAAGTTCTTAGTAGTTCCCAGGCTAGAAATAACTTTAAGCCATATGATGAAAGAGAATTCAGTCACAGAAAGGGGTGGGACACTAGCAATGTGCATATGTGCTGGGAGCTCAATTCCCAGGATGGGTTGTAACACACAAAAGAGACTTATGATAGTCACCAAGGCTAGTGATTTTATAGAGGAGCTATGACTACAATAACGGACAGGGTGTGAAAGATGAAAGAGATCGGACAAAGAGTCTGAATACGAGGAAACAGCAGGAGTATATATGACAGTTTGTCATGTGTGTGTATCCATGTGTGAATATGTGCAACCTAGGTCGTGCTCGCTATCAGTCAATAGAGTGACATAGAGCAGTCTTATGTCGCAGGTTCATCATGATTGATCAGAACACAGTGAATGACACGCTTAACTATCTATGGAAATGAAAGACACAGATATTATTACATTACACACAGATGCAAATGCAGACAGTTTTAAGTCTGAGTTTTACACATAAAGTAAGAAACCCAGGTGTTGCAGGTTACAACAGAAAGGTAAACATGTAGATGTAATTTTTGTAATTAAGTCACATCCAGATGCCTCTAGGGGTATACAGTTTCTCATCTGTGGGTTCATAATGATGCTCTGAGTTGAGGAAAGAGTATGATCATCTATTTTGTCTTCAATACAGTATCTCAAATGAACTCAACAATAGACACATGTGTTTTTCCAATTAAAATCCTCCTCAAAAGCAGCCTTTCACAAAGCTGCAACTGTGGGTCAACCAGAGCCTTCAGTGCAAAGGTAGTTCCCCATACATTCTTCAATATAAATGCATGGCTGACAATAGTGATAACAAGAAAAAAGGATGGGTAGTAGACACAAGAGAAATTAAAACAGAATGATACAGCAAAGTAAAGGAAGCAACTGATTGAACAAAAGCCTACTCACAAATCACAAGTCATAAACGAGAAACCAAGGCTGCCTTCTTGTATCCACAAATGGCCCTCAACGCAGGAAATGCAAAAACTAGAATACCTGCACAGAACACACACAAAAGCACAGACTGCTAGCGAGGCATATAGCAAAGTTCAAGTCAACTTGTTTAAGCTAAATGAATAATTGAGATACAACAACAGGTCATTAAGTTAATACAAAAGATGATATCACACAAGCAATAATCAATTTTCTGATTTGGGTCATCTTTAAGATCTAAGTTAATCTAATGGATGATTAGCAGCATTAAAGGCCAGCCACAAGCCACAAGGACTTAGGGTAAGCAGTTCACAATAAACCAACCACTTACAGACCTACTACATCCACAGATTCACGAGGCTGATGACAGCAGCAGAAAAGATGATATTAAAGCATTTACACCACCTACAATGCCAGAAACGACAACAACCAGACTAAATCATATTAAGGTGCCTTTTGGGGTTTAGATATTGAGGGTAATTACAAATCTGGACTCATGGCAACTATTGTGTCCCACTGAAGCCTCTCGCTTCCTCCACAGCCCAGACCCCCTAGGACCCTTCATGGAACAACAACAAAGGCCCGACAGAGCGCCCCAGTGAGCTCTGAGCTGAATACCAATGCTACTCCACTCACTCCACACACACACACTTACATGCCACAGATGGGCTCTTCTTTTAAGCAGGGTCTGTAGTCAGAAGTGTATTGATTCTCTGTACACAAGCTCTCCAAGCACAGGACAGAGGCCAGATTAACACTCCCAGCGCATGTGCAGGACTAACTGGGACAAACCACAGACAAGTAACACTTACAGCCATCAGCTATTACCCATGCTCTTGAGCTGAGTAAAGGCAACGCCTATGTTGCTTTTAACTGGAGCCAGAAGTTTGTATTTTAGCAATATTTCATACTGTAAGTAAAAAACAGTAAAACAGAAAAAAATGTATACTTTGCTGGGCTGGTTTGGGGAATTATGCACTATATATGTATTATATGACAGTTAATGTACAGTGGGTCAGTCGCTGTTGCAAAATCAGCTCTGTTTAAAACCTTTTGCAAAGTAGAGGTCATCCTCATACCCTGGACTACCTTATTTGGCATGCTTTGCAGTTTACCCGTACCTTATACTGCTTATACACATCTATATGGCAAAGACATCAATCATATTACTGGGTGTGATTAAAATAATCTTATCATAAGTAATTTTACAGGCAATACATAACTTCCAT
>BRZM01002234.1:132611-161957 GCA_033238685.1 Lates japonicus
ATGGAATACGTATTGCCAGTCACGCGAGCGCAACCGACAGCACAGATACCGCGGGCTCGCCATAGCAAAACCATTGAATGCATTCAGTCAATATTCAGTTGTCAACATTTTCCATTTCTGGGAGACATCGGCACCAGCCAGATCGCCGCCTGGCCGCCTGATACGCTCGTCTTCGCCTCTGCCGATCATATTATGGCTGTCATGAGCGAGGCCCGCCAACAGACGCCGTTCGCCGAGTTTTGCATCACCGCGCAGTCAATGTCAGCCCTGGCAAAACCTCAACACCCAGGCCCGACACGGCACGCACCCAGCCGAGACCACGGCAACCGTGAGCTATCTGTCACTGACTGGTTTGCGCGACTGTTCTGAAGAAGCAGGCCACACAGAAACTGTCCCAGTCATTCATACAGACTGTGGCCCAGATTACTGGCGATATCGTGCCACTGTGGCACACCACAGAGCAACACCTCGTCAGCCCGAGCGATGAATGAGCGAAAACAAGACAGTAATCGCATCATGACGTCCACTTTGCACAAGAAACACGCCCTCAGCAAGAATGTGAACATAATCACGTAACACACAGCGGCTTCAACCGAAGACCTGGTTCGCCTACGTTGCAGAAAGCACTGAAGCAGCCCGGGCCCGAGCCCGACCTTCACCCTCAGGAGCAGCGCGTTTTGCAAACATCCCAGAAAAAAAGAATTGCAGGCTCGAACAAAGCGACAGTCAGTCAGAAAATAGTCCGAAGTCATCCACCACGCCACGCTTCTGTTTCCAGCAAAACGCAGTCAGTCCAAATTACACGTAGCAGCATGAGCATTGAGTTGTGTGAGAGATGTCAGACATCAGAAGCAGTTCGCCCCTCGCCGTAATAAAACCAACACAACCGAATCACCCGAGAGCATGCACCATTGCCTCTTCACCCTCACAGGCCCACCACTGCACACAGTTGTCTCCATCAAACAACGGAGCAGGTAATCTGCGGTAACAACGACGAGGCATCAGCGCAGAGATTATAACAACAATTATTCGTCCAGTTCTCACCCTTAAGATCCAGTTTGCCACTCACTTCATTTGTATTGGTTGTTGCCCCTCGACGGAGATTTCACGAGGCAGTGAGTGGTGGAGGCACAAGAGCATCACGACCCCTCAATGAGAGTGCAGTCTCTGCACGAGAGGTGTTGCCGTTTCCTTTATCATCTGCAGTCCTCGGGCTGAGCCAAGATGTGCCTGGAGGCCCTCGCCATTGCACAGTCGTCCACAGTTGCCACCCACAAACCAATGGCCCATACTCATTGCAGTGGCATATTCAGCACTGTACCAGCCCGTCCACGAACACGTTCAAGGTCTTCACAGATGGCAGGCCCTCCATCATTAGGCGAACTCATCGGTCACCAACCGCTCCTCTCTCAGCCTCCCGGAAGGCCTTAGTCCGTCTCTTCCTCATTGCCGTCGTCGAGCCCGAGCCACAAGTTCTCCAGTTACGCGATCTTTCGAAGAAAGTTTATCTGTTGACCGAGGCACGCCGCATTCGCAGAAAAGTTCGCGATGCCGCGCGCGGTGAGCGTTGACCTCCGCCAGCGCGGGCGCAGAAAGCCACCGCCGCAGCGTGAGCTCACCTCAGCCACAGTTCACCCGGTCGCGCACCAGAAGAGACAGAGTGCAGCATAAGACCGAGAATTGCGGCAGGCACATTAAATCAGCACACAGCAAGAAAGCGCCTCAGCATCAATCCCTTGAACCAGAAAACATGAACATATTCCGCTGTTGAGTTGTGGCCAGCTGCTCCACCCGCAAGCAAATTGCCGTCCCCGGCCGCAGCTCATTTTAACGGACAGACACGAGCAAATAATCATCTGACCTTCTCCGCAAAAATCACTGAGACCCAAGTGTATTTTCCAAAATGTCAACCATTCTCAACATTCACCACGAGCAGAGATTTTAATCATTCGCATGTTTTTCTCTCTGTTGAAGGCCTGGTAACAGCAAAGTAACAGCTGGCCAGTTGGAGCTACAGTTTGAATGCAAACAGAGCCACTGTTGTTTAATTCATAGCATGAACAGTAACCGTAGAACACGTTTGTTTTCGTAACACAATTGAAAGAAACTGCACATTCAGACAGCCAGCCTCAGTGACACCAGGAATTAAAAGAATTTAGAAAGAGAATGAAAGCAGCAAAAGAGCCGTTTGGGCTAAACCAAATTATAAACTGTCAAAGTCCACACAAAGAGCCCAAGAACAGTGAGCCTCCACCACCAAACCCGCGCCTCGATAAGCATTGGTTGCTCACAACAAATGAGCCGATTGGTCACGCCCACTTTTCCTGCTCCCCAACGCCTGCCGTGACCCCGCGACATCGAGGAAGCAGTGTCACATTAAGACACGACCGTGACGGTGAACAGATGAAGAACACATACGGAGCTGCCGGTGTCTGGCATGATCTTCATCTCCCGACTTGCACCATTCCTTCTAGATCTCTTCACACAATATCGGCCCGCCACCAGCCGATCGGGGTTCACCACCCTCAGCCTCAGCGCCGTCAAGGCGATCAGAGCTGTAATCTCGACTCAGGCCGTTGGCCGGGTGAAATTGTGTCAGCCTGTAGCCACCCTGAACTCCCCTCCACACACACGCTTCACACCCTCCCTCTCCCTCTTCAATCACTGGCATGCAGCCGAGGAAAGAGGAGAGCCAGCGAGGTTAACCGATCGCCCACCAGGAGCCCTCGGCAGTCCCGGGCAACATTGTGCACAAGAGGCCCAGACCGGCCATTCAGTCAGATGTTCATCTCAATAGAACGCAGCAAAGAGCAAGACTATTACGCGATTCACCGCCCAGGCGTCCCGCTTCAGTGCCCAGCAACTGTTTCTCTTGCTTTCACACTGCACCGCTGCCATGCCTCACCTGTTCAGCCACTGGAACTGCTCTGCCCTGACGACAGACTATTGCGGAATGTGAGCTGCCGAGAAGAATGGCTGTCAATATCTGAATGTAAACTCTGAGTTCAGTTTCTTGATATGCCGTGTCAGCGTAATTCAACGGTCGGCTTGTTCGCGTTTGCAGCAGACTATTTCCTCGATTGTTCTCCGCAACGTCGAAACAGACAACCGCCATCTTTGTCAGCGGTTATTTCATTAACCATGACCAGAGTGCCTTGCATTGAGACACCGTACCAGGAGCCAGCCGTCGCCAGACGCCGCAGGCGCACGGCGATTGCTCAGCAGCCACCCTCAGCTCCGGACCGGGAATTGAGCCAAAGACCTCAGGCATTCATGCCTGTTTGTCAAGGCCAGCAATCGGCCTCGTCATCTGTCTCCACAGCCTTGGTCTCATAGCAGGACGTTCACTGACATTTCAGCCCAGAAAGAAAGGCAGACCAGCTGTCCCTCCCACTGGCTGAATCACATTTGTTTCTTCAGCATTCGGCTAAGGTTTCGAAATGAAAATTACGCCTACCCAGAATGACGAGATTGGTCAGCTTGCGCTACTGGCGGCAGAAATGCGCCATATCACGTGACACTGATGAATTTCACGACATGCCTGCCCGCTCACGAAGGGTTCAGGCCAGTGAAGCCGTGACAACCATAAGCCAAGACCGCAGGCCACCATCACCTGCCCAGTTGCTGGTGCACAATAAACGCTGGGTCAGCCCTCCCTCACGAGCCCACAACCATTGCGTCCACACAGCAATTTCACTGTCACGCAAGTCCGCAAACCTGCGTTTCATTCAAATTAAACAGTAGAACTGGAAGTGTCTTCAGCAGTAACATGGTGGGATGCTCAGGCCAGGTCTGCACGACAGAATGCCATTTGTCAATCAGCCCCAGAGAGCATCATCACCAGGCTGTGCCCATGAACAGAGTCAGTATCTAGATACAGCCAGTGGACCATAGAACATATTTTACGAAGTCAGGATTTTTATTAGGACATCCCTCTCCTCATTCCGCAGGAATCATCGTTGTCTCCGCAGCCAGGTCGCGTCCGTGTGAAAGCGTGTGTTTCGGTGCGTTAAACGGTCTAGCAGCACCAGAGTTACACGGACCGCACGGGCCCCGTCAACCGATCGATCGCTAACTTCAGCAACGAAAACAGATACGCCGTTCTGCCTGGAAACGCTCAAACTGGTTTTATCGTCTGTCTCACGATCACACAGGAGGCTGCACCGGACCTGTCAATCATTAACGCAAGCCAAAAAATCTGAGAGGTCTCTGCTCCAGCAGATCACCTGCCGGACGATCGAGTTTAGCCCGAGTTCAAACCCTCACATCAACCTCCCGCAGGCATCCGATGAGTAAAGAGTTCCGTCAATTAGCTCACCGCTCATCTGAAGTCAACCACCTGGCACGCTAACCCGCATTCATCATTTCAGGTTGTCGCGGAGTTGTCGTCACAGCACAACATCAGAACTTCAATTCCAAAGCCTGCTTCTCCTTTCCCCATCACGAGCAAAGCCAGTGCACTGCACCAGCCGAGCTGCATGGCAGGCCCCGAGGTCATCGTCACTTTCACCTTGCATGGATGCCCGTGGTCAGGCGCTCAGAGTCTCAGCAGGTCAGAATGGGATCCACAGCCCACGAAATACCCGAACGCCTGCACCGCCAGCGGTGGCGGCTGGCCCACCAGCCCGCAGCACCAGCTGCCGGTCTCCAGTGAGCCTGAAGGATCGTCCCACTTCCGACACCTTCAACCGCCACTCGTTTACGTGGCGAATTCGCTGACGGTGGCAAACATTTACCTATCGATAAACCGTCCATCCTTTCTTTGGTGATATTCAGCTGACAGCTCGGCTTCCCGATAATCTCAGGGGAGTCAGGCGCAGCTGACGGAGCAATGATAAAGACAGAACATTTCTTCGACTTTTGGCGCTTTATTGCAGAAAGTCTCATGCATTTACGCATTACATCATAGCTGAGTCATTATTGAAACATGTGAGACAATGATCTTCCGTTTCTCGTTTATTCCTCTTTCACTCATACTTCCCCAATGATGAGAGCCACAGCGCAGTCGACAACAGTTTTCAGAGGGCAACAGCGGTTACTTTCATTCTGTTACAGTGACGGATCATTCAAACACTTCGATGTCAACAAACGATTTTACCGTCGGTCAGCCGATATCGTGCCAAAATATAACATCTCGTAATATCTTGCCAATTTCCGTAATGTTTGAAAATTGCAACGCGCTGTGCACTGTTTGCGGCCAGCAGTTCACCTCATACTTCACGCCTCAGCTGAGATTGCCCGCATTTCTCCAGCGATTGCAGTGACCCACTGTCATAAAAAGTATAATAGTGATGAGCTGGCCAGAGCCAGCGAGAATAATGAAGGAAATGACGACCAGAAAGAAGAATCGGTTCTCCGCACTGCGCGCTCGACATAAAACCTGGTGTTTTGATCAAACATTTCTGAAATTAACCAGCTGCTGGAACATATCTGAATTCAGCAACCACCACAGCAGTTACTTTGTCATGTTGAGTAGGCTGCGGGAAGTCTGTATCAAACACGACTCTGAACAACTGAACCTGCAATCCTGCTGTACAAAACACACACTGGCCTGACTGTGAAGAAATTACTCACCAGCTGTCTCCTCCTCCGCCTTTCCTTCTGCCCCGCCTCGTTCGCCCCCGCACGTTGTGAAGTGCTGAAGACGTTTACAGCTGTTCATGGGCGGCTGGTCATGGTTCATCCACTGCATCAGATCTTCCTCTTGGAGATGAAGTCCTCGCGCCCGCGGTCTGTTCCTCGGCAGGCGGGGCAATCAGATGACGTGAAACGCCCAGGCGAAAGGCATAGCCAGTCGGAAGTGCCTGGTACCTGGGACTAGCTAGCGGCCAAGTGAGGGGAGAGGAGAGGAAGGTAAGGGAATGTGAGGTAAGTGGCAGGAAAATTGTGTAGTGAAAAGGGAGGAGGAGAGCAATGTAGAACTTTTTCCTAGGAAGCAAGTGGAAACTGAAATGAGAGAATGTTGCCTGAGGTGACAGACCTACTGACAGAAACAATGAAAGGTAGAGGGAATATTGAGAAGAAAGGGATACTCTTCAGGGCCTCCAGAGGGCGAATGGCCACAGTCAAGTCTGTTCTTGCTATTCTGTAAATAATCAAAGTGCGAAATAAACCAGAAACATTTGTTATGCATGGGGAAGATGTCTCTCAGAGTAGAGAAGAGGAGGAGGAAGGAGGAGGAGAGAAGGAGGGAGAGCCTGTAACGCGGTTGACTTTGTGGCATTTGTAAAAGGCCATTGTGCCATATATTATGTAGTTTCATGCCTTTTGAACTTTGTCTGCTTGTAACAATGGCGCAGCATGTGAATCTGGCATGGTCTCCCAGCTACTGGGCTCGGCTTTCACACAGATCCGTCCGCCCTCGCCAGCAGAGGTTTTCGCAGGAAGGTTTCCTCCAGCCTGACGAAGGTGGGAGAATGTTGTTCTCTCATCGGGTCGGCTTTGCCTGCCGCGCTGGTGCTGCCGGGCCCTGCCGCCGCGCGGCAGGAGGCGGTCGGGTGCGATGCAGTCAAGCACTCGAGTGCGCGCCGGGTGGCAGTAGCAGCTGGTCGCCCAGTCACCCAGCGTCGCCGCCGCCCCGACTGGTGCTGCCCGCCATCATCGCCTGCTCCCTGTCTCTGACCGAGTCAGAGGAGTGAGTGAGTCTGCAGCCTGCGAGGCAGATGTGAACCCCGATCTCCACATAGAGGCAGAAGGGCCAGCCTCTGTCAGTTCTCCTCCCTCCACCAAAGTTCTCCAGCCCTCCCCCGTCGAACAGATCAACAGCTCATCTCCTGATGGACCCTGCTCAGAGCGGAAGTCGCACACACCCCGTCTCAATTCCACCACCAGCATTACTGCGTCTCCGCCTCAGTGTCCCGTTCACCAACAAACAGTTCAACACCAGCCACGGACAAACCGCCGCGATCCCTGCGAACCGAACGATCCAGATCGCAGCAGCAGCTTACTGCGCGACGGATTTCAGTCCTCGAGACCACGGCCGTTAAACAACAGACCAGCAACCACTGGTCACCAGGTCTCGACAACCAATCCTCCATCCTTCCGCGGGTTCAACATCATCTGCTCCACAGCAATCCTGTCTGTCGGAAAACGACGAGTCCCGTCGGAGATCTTCCTTCCAGACGCCGGTAAGTTCAACCGACGAATCTCATGACGACTGGTGCGGCCGCTTCCATACGGGAGGTCCTTCTTCCCGGAGCCAGCGCACCGAACTTAACACGGTAGACCGGCCGACCACCAGTTCCACCGAACCACACGGGAAAATTTGTTAAAGCCCCATTTGCACTCAGCAGTTATCGTCGTCCAGTTATACGGTCAGTTGTCAACCGGACAGAGTTAAACGGGCTCAGCAACTAAAATCAAACGGTCTCCTCTCTACATACATGAGCCCGCATTTCAACGGTTCACAATTTTAGCCGAAAACACACATCAAAAATTACATTCAGCGAGTATTTTTTATAACAAAAACGCCTGTTTTCTGAAGAGAATCTCAATTGGCGAGTTTATGCAAGCATCACCTGCTGGTCTACAACACCATCCCACCTTCCCCATTTATCACTGGTTTACTATAACACAACAGCGAATGATTAGCCGAATGGCGAACAGCTCAGCAACCAGCTCATACAAACAGCGAGCCAGGCCCAGACAGCCTGAAAACACGGCGGCGTTGCGGCGCCGGTAAACAGTCACATCGCTCGGCCTGGGTTATGCAGGGCAGACTAAAACCCTTTGAGCAACGGTGCCCCCACCACGGATGCGATAACATCACATCTGCTGCCAACATATCAAGGCCGACGAGCAGCCGTGTCACCAGAGTCACACAGCGCAGAAGACGTCTCCTGTCTGCTGCAGCAGCAGCGGATTATCGTCGATTCCGGCGATTAAACCTCCACAAAGAACGTTACACCAACAACGCCACACGTGATGGTCAGATAGTTCATCAAACCTGCGTGCTCAGAACTGATCAATAACGCTTCAGTCTGCTGAGCCACAGTAAGCGAGGACGACGATGACGTGAACCCTGCCTGATCACAGGCCGAGAGGTTTTACCTGTAATACCTGAAAGGCAACACGCCATCGGCTGCAGGCGCCTGAACGCGCCCGAGGCCCGTTCGCCCGCGGATATGAGGACATGTCCGATGACGAAGAGCAGTTCATTTGTCCATTTCCAGGCGCCCGATCAGCTGAGCCGCACGCACGATCCACAGCGCAGAGAGATCTCAAACAACACAACACGTTTCTTTAACGTGAAACACGCAGACAGTTTATTTCGCTCACACACACGTTCACATGTCACGTAGCTCATTACAGCAAGGTCAATCATCATCAGGCCATGTAACACCGCATTAATCACTGCCTCCACACCCCAGCATTTGGCGTCCACTGACCATCTCCTCCGAAATCCGCGATCGAATATTGCTCAGTACGCGATCTCACATGTTCACTGCAGATTGCATTTGAAAAACGAGTCTGCAGGCTCACTCCATCATTGACAGGTCCTCATCCAGAGTTCCAATGATTCAACCCAGTATTTATTAGTTTTCATTTCTTCACCTTTTTCTTCAAGAGAATGTTTGAGGATGTCCATTTATTGTAACGAAACAAAGACAACACCAAAAGATCAACAGCAAAGCGCCCGTTAGTCAAAATAACGTAGCGGTTCATCGTAACGTCCCGCACCATCACAACATACCGTACCTGCGTAATAACATCATCCAGTCTATGTCGCTGAACAAGCAACAAACCCGATGATGCCGTCATCGCAGCGATTGGCCGCGTCCAAAATAGCAAGCTGCCAAACCTTTCTGAGACTGATCACGCAGCATCACATCGCTGTCAGAACCTCTCCTCCTCTCTGCTCGCAGTGGCCCTCAACCTCGGCACCAGACCACCTCGACGGCCGCCCCGCCAACACAGTCACCTGTCATCTGCAACTCGCTTTCCGCGCACACCGGGTCTCCATGTTAAGACATCGAACCGTCCTGAAGAGCAGCGCCGGTTAAAGTCATTGTTAGCGAGTTAGGCACGCCACACCGCTCTCAGCGACATAACAGCTGTGGAGGCCAGAACAGCCAGGCGCAGAGAGGCTTGTTGAGGGCGTCCATCCGTCATGTAAAATCATCTCAGCCCGTCAGTGAACAGCCAGCAAGTTTCAAATACAGTTCAGTGATAATTCAACGTCCAATCTCTTTACAGGACCTCAGAATCTGTGTTTCAGCCTGATTGTTCGAAGAGCTCAGCAGCAGAAATTCGGTTCATTTTCACGGTAACCGCACAACCGAACTGCGCCTGTAACATATGTAAACGCTGAATGCCCCTTTGTTAATTCGCCCGAGCCTGGTCATGTTAGCTCGATGGACATGTGATTGAGTTCGTAACTTTAATCATTCGTTTCCTCCTCCGCCTTCAGGCAGGCGAGGATCAAACAAGGTGACCTTCCTCCGCAGCGAAGCCGGTCAGAGTTCGTGCCGGCCGTTTGATCGTCGAAGAGCGACAGTTAACGACGAGACGATGCATTGTTTAGCCTCGGCCAGCCTGAGAAAGAGGTAACACCAGGAGGAGTGGCGGCAGGAAAAGGTCACAGTGGCGACCAGCAGCAGACCATCAGCCAGCCGGGCAGCACGGGTTGAAGACCGATGCCGTCAATCTTTCACAGCCACCGTGCGGCCGCACCAGTTCACCGCCGCTCAGTCCCCTCCACCTCAGCCCGCCAGCATGACAGTCTGGGCGTGAGGTCAGGATCCAGAGGAACTGCGGGAGGCCGCACAAGAGGGACCACAGACAGAGTTCAACACCGAGATCACAGAGAAGACTGCGGCATGCCGTGCGGACATGACCTGCATCGCAGTGCATGCTCATCCGTCAGTCTGACCTTTCTGCTCACAGCCGCAGCTCAGTGTCACTTGCGCAGCGCAGGCGGTGCCGCAGCCGCCAGGCCGTCATTTGCGCAGCCGTCGCACCACATGATTTCCTGAAGTCTGAAAGCAGGAAGAGCGACCTCACAGCTGAATTGTTCAGATTTCGCAGGATAATCGGTAGTTTACTTGTACCACTCATATCGATGATGAATTACGACTACACTGATACGCTTAAATGAACAATGAAAACAATGGTTAGTCATTGGCCACACTTCGTTTAACACCATCAGGCGCCAGCCACACATTTATTATGGTCCCCTGTAAGACAGGCCTCGCTGTCTAAATCAGATGACCCAAGTCTGCATGACCCCCCTGATGATGTATAATTTGATCAACATTTGACCTATCTGAAGAAATGGCACCCCGGCACCACCGCCACCAGAAGACTGCAGAGGACCCGGGAAGGAGAGAACACCAGAGTGAGGAGTAATGATTTAACAAAGAAATGTGGCCTGTGCCAGCCTCCTCACTCCCCACGTGCCAACCCGAAAACCTCGGAGCGGTTGTATTGAGCTCGGCTATGGCTGCGCGAGATGGCTGCGGTCCACCTACCGGGTCAAGGCCTGCTATCACACCCACTCCAATACTGAGGAGAGACATGCATGCTCATTGGAAGAGTATAGCTAGGTTTAGATATAGAACTTTACTTAAGTGGGTCCAGATGACATAGGCATTTTCTTTGCTAGTTACGTCTACTCCCACTTGCAAGTTCTTCCTTCCCGGGTCCTCTTGATCTTCTGGTGGCGTGTGGTGCTCCAGAGGGTGAAGCTCCATTTCTTCGAATGAGTCAAACAGTGTTGGCGAATCAAACCCCGCCACATCATCAGAGGAGGTCACGTGCTAACTTCCCCGGTCCATCTGATTATAACGATAATTTCTAGAGACAAAAGTAATATATGTGGCCGCAGCAAGAAACTTTTAGTGATAGGATTATAATTTAGAGCACGAAAATTATTACAATTGAGCTTTAATTTTCATTTAATTTTGTTTCATTTTGACATGAAACTGCTACCCTGCTTTATTTTGAAAGCACTGCGTCTAGCGTGTAGTCATGTAACTATCATCATTGTAGGTGAATTTTTAAAACCAAACTCTACCTGGCACAGAGTTTGTCCTGCAGTGAAGTCACAGGATGAGCCCAGCTTTAGTGAGTCTGCACAGCAGCTCGTCCTGCTCAGACTGGAGGATCATGTCTGTCATCTGCTGCCATGCTGCGCCTGCACAAGCAACGCCTGCAGCCTCTCCAGCCTACTCTACGCCTGCAGCTTTGTAGAGTTACATAAAGCAACACACAAATACAGCTTGTAAGTAAGCAGTAGACAACTGGATGCAAGATGGTACCTAATGATGGTGGTCCTATATGTCCCACACAATAACTATACCCAAATCTCTCTGTAGTCTCAGTGGCGGAGCTGCATCTCTCTCCTTGCTCTGTGGTCCCTCTTGTGCAGCTGCCTCCACCTAGCAGTTCCACCTCTGGATCCCCTGACCCCTCACACCCCAGACTGTGTCCATGCTGGCGCTGAGAGCAGGGTGGGAGGGGTTTGTTGGGCAACTGATTGAACTGAGAGTGTGCATTTGTTGTTGCCTGACAAGCCTGTGAAAGATTGACAGCATCCGTCTCTGCTAGCCCCGTGCTTGCTGTGTTAACAACAGTGTCATAATCCTCTGCTGAGGTCACTTCCTGCTTGACCTTTTTCCCTGCCACCACTCCTCCTGGTGGCCCACCTCTCTTTCTGGGCTGGCGGGGCTCGTAGTCGCCATCCTCGTCGGTGGCTGACGAATCACATGCGGCAATGTCAAACAGCCGGCTGCTGAACTCCTCCCCCTCTGATGCAGCTTCGCTGCAGGAGAGGTCACATGACGTCCTCACTGCCACCTGAAAGGTAAGAGAGGGGAAACAGATGAAGAATTAAAGTTACAGACTCAATCTCCATGTCCATCGGGCTTTAACTAACATAACCTTAGAGCTCAGAGTAAATGTCTCAGGGTGAAACTTAAAGGGGCATTCCAACAATTTTACATATGTTACAAACACAGTTCAGTTTATGCAGTTTACCATGATAAAATGAACCAGATTTCTGCTGCTGAATGGCAAGACAATCAGAAGACCACAAGGGCCACAGGTTCCTGAGAGTCTGTAAAGTTGGACATTTGGATTGTCCACTGAGACTGTATTTAAAGAGCACTGTGATGTATTTCCTGTTGAAACAGGATGGTCTCTACTTTACCTTATTGGATGGACGCCCTCCAACAAGCCTCTCCTGCACCTGGCTGGTATTTGCTGAGCCTCCACAGCTGTTGCTATGGTCACTGAGGAGCCAGTGGTAGGCGTGCCCTGCTCCGCAGCCCCAAACGGCAACAGGGCCCGCGCTGCTGCTGGGACCGGGTTCCGGTGTCAGTATGCTAACATAAGAACCCCGGGTGAGGTGCTGCAGGCTGGGGATGAGGTTGCAGATGGTGCCGTGGCTGTGAGCCCAGCGGACGAGATTGCACAGACCGTCAGAGGTGGTCTGAACCGGGTCGGACATGTTAGAAACCTACAGCAGAGAGAGAGGAGAAGGTTTCTACAGCAACTTGATACTTGATACTGCATGTTCAGTCTCAAGAAAAGGTTTCCCAAGCTACAGCTTACTGTTTTAAGACTGCAGCCAATCAGGCTACGTGGCACAACACTTCATCAAGGTTTATTGTTCTGCTTGTTCCCAGCTGACATAAGTTTAGATGATGTTATTACACAAATTACAGTATATTTCTATGATGGTGTCAGGACAATTTTGTTGAACCCCACTTTACATTATTTTATTATTTAAGGCACTTTTACTGTTAATCTTTTGGTGTTGTCTTTTTGATTTTTTTCATTTACAATAAATGGACATCTCAAACATTCTCTTGAAGAAAAAAATTAGAGAAATGAAACTAATAAATACTGGGTTGGACCATTTAAGGTCTGGATGAGGACCTGTCAATGTGTTCATTGGAAGCCTGCAAAAGTCATTTTTGTAAATACAGTCCTGCAGTAGACACATGTAAGTCCTTGCATACTGACAATATTCAATCCTTGGTTTCAATTTAGGGAAGTTAGTCAATGAACATAAATGCTGGTGTGATTAACAGAGGCAATGATTAATATCACAATGTTACACATAGCTATTAATGGTTAGCCTTATATAATAGGCCTACATCTACATGGTATATGAACATGTATATGGAAAGCAAAATAAACTGTCCTAAAATGTCATGTTTCACACATTAAAAGTATGTTATGTTTGTTTGAAATCTCTCTCTCTCTCTCTCACTGGATCGTGCATGCTGCAACTCAAACTGTAAACTACAATCAAACCTCGTAGACAAATAGATACCTTCTTCATCATCAGACATGTCCCTCATATCCACAGGCAAACCCCAATACGTCAGGCACCAGAACAAAGCACCTACAGCCCATTAACGTGTCTCATGTTTACCTTTTCAAAAATTATTACAAATTAAAACCTCTCAGCTGTGAAGTCAAGGCAGGTTTCACATCATCACATCGTCCTCCTTTACCCTGTATGTATCCTTAGACTGAAGCGATTATTAATCTAGTTCTGAAGCACATAAGGTTTGATGAACTATCTTGACTATCACGTGCCCAGCATTTGTTTAATTATAACATTCTTTGTCTGGAAGGTTTAATATCACCAGAATCCGACGTGAAAGTCGCTTTGCTGCCTGCAGCTGGACAGGAGGAGGAACTGTTGTCTTCTCTCACTGTGTGACACTGACCTCTAGTGGCCACGGCGGGAACATGCTCAATAAATCCAATATGATATAGTATTGTATGATATGATGTTATATCACACATCCGTGTTTAAAAGAACACATTTATAAAGGGTTTGAGATCTGCCCTGCATATTTTGGGACAAGCGAGTCATAGAACTCAATTTACCAGCATATAACGCCTTCATTGGTTTTTCAAAACTGTCACAAGACAATACACTGTTTAATATGAGAGCTGGATTTGCACTTGGGTAATTTCGCCCATTCAGTACCATGTTAAAGTCATTCCTTTATTTGTATTATAGTAAACCAATGATAAACTTCAATGGGGAGGAATTCTGGGATGAAAAGGAGTCATTTATTTGTAAGACCATGGGCTAATTAAAGCTGCATAAAACCATAATTAAAGTTCTCTTCAAAGCAGAGCGTTTTTACGTTTTGCTATAAAAAATACTCCGCTTTGAATAATAATTTTGGTCTTGGTGGTAGTGGTTTTTCAACAAAAATGTTATGGTTACGTTGTTAAAAAATGCAGAAATATATATATATAGAGAGAGAGAAATGACCAATTACTGAGGATATAATTCATTACGATTTAGTTTTTGGTTACTTTAAGGCCATTTAAAGATTTCCTGTCCAGTTGATGACGTGTTAATGACCGTATAACAAGACGACGTCTTTATAAGTTGATGTCTGAAGATGGGGCTTTAAAATGGGGCTTTATGTAGGTTTTTTCCATGTATGAGTTCAGTGACTTGACTGAACTTGCTCCTGGCTCCACCCTCCATTAGTCAGCCAGTCTACTACGTGTTAGGACTGGTGCCTTTAACTTACAAGCATCTCGGGGAGAGGAGGAAAAAGAAGGACTTCTCCCTCCCCCGGCTTATGTGGAAGAGTAAAAGCGGCCACACAGTCGTCGCCAAGTTCGTCAATTTGAAACTTTTACCGGCATCTTCTCCTGGAAAGGAAAATCTCCCGTAAAGGCAGGTTTCATCTGCGTTTTCCGACTTGGATTAAGTTCTGTATGGAAACAAATGATATTTGAACCCGCAGAGAGGAGTGGAGAGAGAGGAGGTGGGTGTCGGGTACAAGGCTGTGTGTTGCTGTTCTTGTTCTTTTATGCATGGATCTCGGGGACAAGTCTGTCCTTTTTTCTGCTGTCGCTACTGCCGCTGCGTGATCTAAATCTCATTCAAGTTCCACAAAGATCTTAACGGTTTAATCCATAAAAAGCAAGTTCTTGAGCAACTTTATTGTGAAAAACAGGACACTGAAACAGAAAAAAGACACAAGTAATACTAGTAATATTAAATTATGGCGTTGAGGGCCAAAGTGTTGTACGACTTCCACTCTGAAAACCCAGGAGAGATCTCCATATCAGAGAATGAGCTGGTGACTCTGTTCAGCGAGGAAGCTGGAGGGCTGGTTGGAGGGGGAGAACAGTAGGGGGGAGGCTGGCCTCTTCCCTGCCTCCTATGTGGAGATCATCAGGGACCACATCACCTCCAACACCAACAACAATGGCTTCTCCTCGCCCAAAACCAAAGCCCTGCCACCCACCCAGACCTCCTTCACGTCCTCTGACTCCCAGTCTCAGAGGGGACTTGGGGCAGGCAGTGGTGGCAGTGGCGGAGGCAGCTTCCACACCAGTCAGGGCAGCGACGACGACTGGGACGACGACTGGGACGACAGCTCTCCTGCCACCGACGTGCCTCAGGGTCTTGGCGGCACGCCCCCCCTGTACCCGGTGACCACCTCCCTGCCCGCGCGGCGTGGGAGCTCCCAGCAGCACCAGCAGCAGGCCAAGAGCTCGGCCACGGTGGGGAGGAACCTCAACAGGTTCTCCACCTTCGTCAAGTCTGGAGGGGAGGCCTTCCTGCTCGGGGAGGCCTCTGCTTTTGTGAAGGACGGGGACAGGATCTGTGTGGTGATGGGGAAGCACGGGCCAGAGTGGCAGGAGGACCCGTACCCGTTCACATGCACCATCGATGACCCCACCAAGCAGACAAAGTTCAAAGGCATGAAGAGCTACATGTCCTATGGCCTGACCCCGACGCACACAAATGTACAAGTCAACCGCAGGTACAGGCTCTCCCCCTCCTCCTTCTCCTCCCCCTCCTCCTTCTCCTCCTCCTCCTCTTCTCTCTCTAGGGGCTTATCTCCCCCCCATGCACTTAACATAAATGTTTCTGTGGTTCTTCCTTTGCCCACAGTTATTCCCACAGAATAGCAAGAACAGACTTGACTGTGGCCATTCGCCCTCTGGAGCCCTCAGAAATGTCCCCTTTCTTCTCAAATATTCCCTCTGCACCTTTCACATTGTTTTCTGTCAGTAGGTCTGTCACCTCAAACCAACATTTCCTCTCTTACATTTCAGTTTCCACTTGGCCCCACTGGGAAAAAGTTCTACATTTGCTCTCCCTCCTCCCCTTTTCACTACAATTTCCTGCCACTTACCTCACATTTCCCACTTACCCAACCCTCTCCTCCCCTCTGATCCCCCTACTTGTCCCGCTGCTTCCCCCAATCCCCACAGGTACAAACACTTCGACTGGCTGTACGCTCGCCTCGTGGAGCGTTTCCCCGTCATCTCGGTGCCCCACCTGCCGGAGAAGCAGGCCACCGGGCGCTTTGAGGAGGACTTCATCTCCAAGAGGAGGAAGGGTCTGATCTGGTGGATGAACCACATGACCAGCCACCCTGTGTTGGCGCGCTGTGACGTCTTCCAGCACTTCCTAACGTGCGGGGCGGACGAGAAGGCCTGGAAGCAGGGCAAGAGGAAGGCGGAGAGGGACGAGCTGGTTGGTGCCAATTTCTTCCTCACAATCAGGTATGAGTGTGTGTTTTGTACAGCAGAGGTTGCAGGTTCGAGTTGTTCAGAGTCATTGTTTTGATACAGACTTCCACAGCCTATAATGTAACAAGTAACTGCTGTAGATGGTTGTAGATTCCAGATATTTCCAGCAGCTTTGGTTGAATTTCAGAAATGTTTGATCCATTTAAAACACCAGGTTTTATGTCAGGCACTTGCAGTGCAGGAGAACAGTTCTTCTTTCTGAGGTCGTCATTTCCTTCATTATTCTCATGGCTCTATTGTCATCACTGTTACATGCTTGTGACACATTTATAACCAAGCACTGAGTATTAAGGTCCCGCACAATCGCTAGAGAAATGCAGGCAATCACCAGCTGAAGTAGAAGTATAAAGGTGGAGCTGCTTGTACACCCAAAACAATACATTACAGCACTTGACACAATTTTCCAAACATTGCAAATTAGCGATGTACAGGGGATGTTATATTTTTGCTGATAGTGTGTCAACAAGGTAAAATCATTTGTGGTGCTGGATTACATCAAGTGTTTTAGTTATTTTGTCCATCCACTTTATAACAGAATAAAAGTAACCACTGAGGTTATTTGCCCTCTAGAAAGAAACTGTTATCAGTACGCTGTAACTACTTTCATCATTGGGAGTACCTGATAGTGAAAGAGAGATAAGCAGAGCAGAGGAATAATCTAATCTCACATGTTTGTGTAATATAAATGATGTAATGCATGAGTTAAAAATGATTCATAAAGGACTTTCACAATGAAGCCACAAGGTCAGAAATGACACATCTTTATCCCACATTGCTCCGTCAGCACGCCTGATGTCCCCCTGGACCTCCAGGAGGTCGAGAGCAAAATCGAAGGCTTCAAGACCTTCACCAAGAGGATGGACGAGAACATCGTCGTCGTGAACACCACCATCAACGAGTTCGCCCGTAAGCAGATGGCGGGGTTCAAGAAGGAGTATCAGAAAGTGGGACAGTCCTTCAAACTCCTGGGGCAGGCGTTCGAGCTGGACCAGCAGGCCTACTCTGCGGGCCTGAACAAGGCCATCGCCTACACTGGCGAGGCCTACGAGGCGATAGGGGAGTATTTCGCTGAGCAGCCGCGCCAGGACCTGGATCCCATTTCTGACCTGCTGGACCTCTACAGAGGACACCTGGCCAACTTTCCTGACATCATCCATGTACAAAAAGGTGAAAAAGTGTGTGTGTGTTCATACGGGATCAAAAGTCAGAACACAGTGTTTGCCATACACAGTAGCATAAACTCAACTGAATTTTGAGTTACACTGAGCACACTTTCATGATAGAGCTTTGGGATTGGGGGGGGGGGGGGGGGGGGTTTGCAATGTTGTGCACAAGCGATGACAAAGCTCCACCGTGCTTACAAGAAAGTAATTAGATGCAGGACCTAGCGTACTTAGAGTGGTTAGCTTCAAATGGAGCCGGTAAGGACTGAGTGGCCAGGACTCTTACTCATGGATGCCTCTGCAGGGTGGAGGGTTGCAGTCATGAAGGGTTTGAATCCAGGCTTCTCGCTCTCAGTCCCCGT
This sequence comes from Lates japonicus, assembly GCA_033238685.1. Lineage (NCBI taxonomy): Eukaryota > Metazoa > Chordata > Actinopteri > Centropomidae > Lates > Lates japonicus. The sequence continues at coordinate 150,670 of BRZM01002234.1, forward strand.
CCAGCAGACAGTAATCTGCAAAACAAGAGACTCTCAGATTTATTTATTTTAACTTGCATTAAAAAAATAATTAACAATGTCTCTAGAAGGCGTCCAGCCCACAGCCTCCCTATCTATTAATCATATAAAGACAGACAATACACTAAAACCCAGATTCTGACTGTTTCCAAACCAAGGGCAACATCTGTTTTCATTTACTGAAAGTGCAGTGTCAATCTGGTTCGAAAACTGAAACCCATTGCCGGTCCATTGTAACTCTCTGGGTACTGCGAGAGCCTGTACTCGTTCATTTGAAAACACACAGAAACACACACTCACACAGACACGTACAAAGGACTTGCAGAGGAGTTAGCTTGTTAGTTCCCTGCAGGTTGGGAGGAGGGAGTTGGTCCTGGCATGCAAAGTCCTGACGTTCGCCAAACCCAGAGGCACTGTTTCTATAGTCCACTGAGCTCTGTTCTCTAGATACAATCACAGCTCTGAACTATGGAAACACAGCCTGAATCCCAATGGTCTCTCTGACTGACGGGACTTCACCTACTTTCTGATTGACAAATAGCACATTGTTTTTCTGTCCCCCCAGAGAGCACAGACCTCTTAACACAAACATCTCCCTCACTTCTGTTACACTGAAAGACACTGATTCTACTATTTGAATTTGGAGTAATAAGCCTGAGATTTCTGAACTTACGTAATAAATGAAATTGCTATTAATATGGACCTCTGTGGAACATGATCTCATGGGAAATTTGTGCTGATTTGTATTATTACTGTAACTAAACAGAACACGATGTTAAAAACCTTTCCTGAATCTTAACCAAATAGATTTATCACAGCTTCAGCTGAAATGGTTTTACCTGATTGTTCATGAAAACTGACCCAAACATATCTCATGGGAATTCATAGTAATGTCACATGATATGATAGCACCATTTCTGCTTTCATAGTCGCACAAAGCATTGTCATCATTCTAGGGTAGAGCATGGTTTTCATTTCAGGAAACCTTAGCTACCAGTGCTTTTTGAGAAAACAAATATGGTTCTTGGTAGGAAGGGGGACAGCAGTCTGCCTTTCTTTCTGTTTGAAATCTGTCAAAAAGTAGACATCCTGCTACTTAACCTACAAGACCAAAAAAACATATTGGAACTTAGATGACGGAACGGTTGCAAACGCACTGATAAACAAGTTTATGAATTATACAAAGGGAATCTTTGGCTCAGATTTCAGTCCAGGCTGAGAGATGAAAGCACACTGAGTAATCCATCGCTGCTGCCATACGGGCGTCTGTGGAGCAACAGCCATGAACACATTGTCTCAATGCAAAGCCTGCACTTCTGTCATAGTTGTGAAATAACTACCTTTAACAAAAGATGGCTGGTTTAGTCACAGTTTCCATAACAGTTGATTTAGTGGAGGGCCCTGTTTGGGAGAACAATCAAGGGAAATGAGAAATCTGCTGTTCTAGAAGCTTTTCTGAACTAAATAAACCATTGGAGTACACACTTTTGACACAGCATATCAAAGGAAACTAGACTCCAGAGGTTTTACATTTTCAAAGATATTGACCTTCATTCTTCTCTCAGCAGCTCCACATTCCACAAATATTCATCTATCTCATCTGGGGCAGAGCAGTTTCTCCAGTAACAACAGAATTACAAAGGCATGGCAACATTGCAGTGCATAAAAGCTAGAAAAACAGTTGCTGGGCACTCAAGGCGGACAGCTTTGTTGACTCAAATGTCCCTTTACAGTATCGTCTTGTCTTTGCCGTTCTCTCTGTAGAGATTCAAAGGCTCATCTGGTTGAATGGCGGGAATTCCTAGACCTCTTGTACATGTTGCCCTGGGCTGGGAATGCAAAATGGGCAGTCTCAGGATTAGCTTCCCCTCCTCCTCTTTTCTTCTCCCTCTTTTCCTCCTTCCTCCTGGTGGTTGAAGAGAAGAAGGAAGAAGAAGAGGGGAGGGGTGTGTGAATGTGTGTGTGTGAGAGAGAGGGGGATTCAGATAGCTACAGAGCTGTACAAGTTTCCCACCAGCCAACAGTACAAGAGTTCAGATTACAGCTCCCTAATCACCTTGGCAGCAAGGAGAGCAAAGTCCAAGTTAATTTCGGTCCGCTGGTGTGATTGTGCTGTTGTTTCAATGTGTGTGTGTGTGGGATGTAGAGAGAAATCTAGAAAGAGAGTAGGTCGACAAGGTCAGGAATGAGAGTCATACCAGGCTACCAGCTAGCTTGTCATTTCCTCCATATGCTGCCATGTTCTTCCTCATCTGTTTTTCATCGGTCATGTCTGTCTGAACTGTACTACTTCCCCTCAAACGTCTGAGTCACAACTGGGCGTTGGGAAACTTAAGGAAAAAAGTGGAAAAAGTATGCAATAATCAGCTCATTTCTGTAGTATGAAAACAATGTCCTTATCAGACTTGAGGTTAGCTTGGAGGTGGGTGGAGGTCAAAAACTGTCTCTTACCAGAAATCTTTTTAATAGTTTTATTGGTTCTCATTTGGTTTAAAATTTAAAACTATCTTTGCTGCTTTCATTTCCTCTTTCCTATAATTTCTTTTAAATTCCTGGTGTCACTTGCTAGCTTCTGTATCTGAATGCTCTCTCACAGGATTTCTTTCAGTTGTATTGCAAAAAAGTAAACGTGTTCCTGCAGTTTACTGTTCATACTGTAAGATTAAACAATTAATCTGTTTGCATTCAAACTAGCTCAGCTATTGTGGTTGCTTTTATATGTTACAGATACTAACTTGAAGAAAAGCTATCACAATTAGTTAAAATCTCTGCTCATAATTGAATGTCTTAGAAATAGTTTAACTTATTTGGAAATACCTTAGGTCTAGTAATTTTTTTTTTTTTTTGAAATTAGATGAGCAGATTCATAACACTCTCATGTCTGTCATTAAAGTGATACAGCCCAGGAGACGTAAACAATTTTAACTTGTTGCAGGTGGAACAGTAGCCTAGCTCAAACAATGATATATTATATTTTTCCTAATTCCCAAAAAGTTAAAGTGCTTTTGAAATAGCTTTTTCTTACTGTGTACTAATTTGTGGTACACCTGCCACAATTCTCAGTCTTCTTCTCTTTCCACTCTGTCCTCTTTGGGTGCACAGCCAGGTGAAAGACTGTCCAAAGCAGGAAGGTAGGCTTGACCGCTGCTTATTATTTCCTCGCCACTGGCGGATCAACACTTCCACCCTTGCAGCGTGCGGGACTTCAGTTCACAGATGTCACCTCCGTCAGATCAGCTTCTTCCAGAGATCACGGCCAAAGCTGGAGGCCAGCTTCAGAGATACAGCAGGCAGTAGGGAGAGGGAGAAGTTGAACTGAGCCTTCCAGAGGAAGTGGGGGCCTGAAGCAGACAGGGGTGATTGATGGGTTTAAATACTCTAGTAGAACACCTTACCACCATCCTGTGAAAACTTGAGACTTGTGTTCTACAGTGGATATTGGGCCTGGTACAGTGCTGGAAAATATACCACTCTGCTTGCAATATAACATTGGACTGGAATGACAACTTCTTGTATTATCTGGACAGCTCTGATGTACCAATCACTTGAAGTTTGCTGACCTCCCAGGCTGTCTTGCAACTCAATGGGACTGGCAGATATTAAAACAGCTGCTCATTCTGAAATTCACTCCTCTCTCTCAGTTTGAGGTCTGTAGTCTCCATGCCTCACTGCCTCACCCACTTCCTTAGAAACCCTCCATTAGAGACACAGTAACCCAATACGATATAAGTAAATCACTTAAACTGGATCTTTTAAAGATTTAAGACTGGACTGAATAGATTTAATTTATTTATAGTCTCTACAAAGTATCGTCATTGTTTTAACTTGAATTACCTGCTCAGTATTGTTTTGATGGGACATAACAGTATACAGTGATTGTTTGTAGTATGGGAAGAAATTGAAAATAAATACTCTACTCCGTTGATTCAGTTTTAGTAGTTGGATTTTTATTACAGCGGAAATTTGTTCACTTCTGATGTCTGACATCTCTCCTGCAACTCAAATGCCTTTTATCTTTACTACATTATAATTTAGACCCCAGGGTTTTTCTACATTTTACTGGAAAACAAAACTTTGTGCCTTGCCTGACCTAAAACAATAGTGAATTAGGCTCGGACTGGTTTTATTTTTCTATTTATTTGTCACTTGTTTTCCGAAGAAATACAGTTCTTTTTCTTTGGGATGTTTACTAAAACATCTGTCTTTCTCTTTCCCTCACTCCAGGAGGTCAGAGTCCAGGCTCAGGGTACAGATACTTCCAGTGCTTTCTGGCATGGGCTTTGAATTGGGTCTTCTAGACTACAAAGGCCTGTGTGTTGACTTCTTACGTGATTATAGTATTCTACATTCTTATTTACTTGAGGACATTGTTTTCTTTAACAAAATTAGACAATCATGGTGAGAAACTGGTGCAGTTACTGTCTTGTTTTAGCTCATTCATCATGTCAGTGTTGCTGGGGCAGATGTTATCTATGAGTAACTCTGATATCTTTTTTGAATTACTCCCCACCCAGGGGCACCAAAGTCTGAAAATTTTTTGTCTGTATATAGTGGCTTTAGGTTGGTTTCCCACTTCACAATGCTGCTAGCCTACTGCTTAGAACATTCTTTTAAACCAATCAGTAACCAAAATGGCTCACGGTTGCCGTGAGTCACCAGCTGATTACAACATTTTCATTGTCAAAGATACCATTGTTGGGTTTGCAAAATTCCAACCAGACCTTTTCAGTAAAAGGTATTCTCAAAACTTTCAACAGACAACATCCTATTGATTTAATATTCACTCATAGGAAACCCGGCTCCCTTAATATGATCAACAGGGAGTTTGAAGATGAGCATGTATCAAACAGCAGAGGAGTTGGCGATCTGGTAAATTTAACGTCTCCCAAAATAGGAAAAATGAAGCATTGACAACTGAGATAATCAACTGAATGCATTTCAATGGTTTTACACTATAACAGTTACAGTATCTAGTGCTATCAGTTTTCGCTCGTAGTATTTCTGGTAAATGTTTCGATTTCGATTGTAACCGACATTCCTCTCCTGAGGTTTACTTCCAGAGAGAGTTTATAATAAGGTGAACCACCAGCCTGGATGTTATTCTCAACAGCTTTCTCTATTTATTTGTTTTAGAAACACATAATTATATAGTGAAAATGTCTCTTAACACTTTTAATGTAACACGGTGGGACAACATTCAGTAAATAGCAAGTAGAATGTGTTTCAATCATTTTATTTCCACGAACTTATTATTGACTGTTTCCTAAAATATAACATAGTTTCACTCTACCTGTTTTATATTTGTTCATTTAATAGTAATATTTTCTTATATTCACTTTCTCACTTATTAAAGCGTCTAAGTTATAATTCTCTGTCCTTTCTCAAAATATTATTTAAATGATATATTTAATTGAGTTTATTAGTGTAAAAAAAAATTAGTTATTATTATGGTTTTCCCTTGGCGAGCGTGTTGTCACTTGTTTTCTGTGGAGGCAGCAACAGTCCGGGTCCTGATGTCTGATGCAGGGTTCTGGACTGCGGGTCAGGTTACTGCCCAGCCATGGGCTACTCCATTATTTAGATTTTCTTTCTCTCCTCCTCTTTGTTTTCGGCTGTTGTACTTCATTTATTAATCCCACTTTTATTGGTGCTGAAATGAAGTGAAGAAATGACAAAGAAGGAAAAGAACAAATGAAAATGGAGAGACCTGGCTTTCTGTGTGACCTGCAGTCTATCGATGTCGGACAGATGTGCTACTCCAGAAAAAACAAGTGATTGCATGTCATGCCTGAGGGTGAATTTTTTGCTGTGAGCCTCTTCGTCATCATGTCATCATTCAAATATTCAGTGGAGGTGGCAGTTTGAGCAGGAGAAGTGTTGCTGTTAAATGGACGACGCAAGGCTGTTGGTGAGGGCGGGGCTGTGGAGGCGATAGGCCACTGGTCAAATGGTTGAGCACGTTCTGCTGGGTAATTCTGAGAATGTTGATCGCCGTGTTGCATGAGGGTGTTGAGAGACGTTTTCGTCGTGATGGTATGTTTCTGAACAGACAAACAGAGACGACGTCCGGACGGTGATTCGCCGGTATCAGACCTCTGGTCAGGCTCCCGGGAATGACGGGGCCACGCCAGGAAATCGAGCGTTTACCGGAAGCTCTTGCGATGACGGCAGGCTGACGAGCGCTGGGCCGCAACCGGCTGTTACGGTGAAAACCGTTGAAATGCGTTCGGTGTTATCTCAGTTGTCAGCTCATTTCTGCTGAAACATCGAATGATTACCAGATCGTCGGCTCCTGGCTGTTGACCATGCTTCATCGCCAAACTCCCCTGCTAATCATGAGCTGTCTGAGGTGAACTCATTAAATGACAGGGATGTTGGTTTGAGGGTATCGCACACTGAAGATCGGACACTGGTGCAACCATCGGCTAACGACAGTGTGCTGTAATCTGGTCACGACAAACATCGAGCTATTTGGTTGACGGACTGAAAAGAATCGTTCTGAGGTAACGGGCTAACGTGAAACGCCAAAACCATATGCCTGGCCAATTTTCGGCCCCTGGTGGGGCGAGACGCGCTACAGGTGACTGCCTCGGCAACGCCCGTGGTGAGGCTGAGGCGGACGTGACTGCGCAGTTTTCTGGTGTTCTGATTTTTGTTGAAGGCGATGTGAATGCTGATCACGTGAAATCGACGCAGTGTTTAAGAACAGAGACCTGAGTTCAAGCCTCCGTATGGCTGCTGATATCTGCGCGCCTGAGGCCTGACCTCTGACCTCCCTGAGTGAGGAAGGCTGAAAGACAGATGTTTTGGTAAAACATCAAGAAAAGGAACTGTGAAACTTCTTTCTGAAATGAAGCGGACGATCGATCGAAAAAAGTAAAATGATCAATAATCATATTGTTTACAGGTCGAGCAAAACTGCATTTCAAAGCCGTATGAAAACGGTTCAATTAACAGTAGTGAGATGACGGCTGATGATTGATGGGAGATGTCAGACATCGAAGTAGTTCAGGTGCTCGGCTGTGATAAAGGCTCGACATAAACTGGTCGTGGTGGGTATGTTTGCCTCGCGCTGCGCTGTTGTCCCGTCAGGCGTGCTGGTGGTCAGTAAGAGGCTGTACTGGGGGTGCGGCAGAATTAAGTCATTCAGTCAGTCTTCAAGTGCTAAAGATCGGTTTAAGTGATTGCTGACCGTTGATTACCATCGTTCCCGGGCGTGGTGGTGGGGCGGTGGGCGTGAATCACGCGGTCAGCTGAGAGTGCGGTCCCTCGTGAGCAGCTGTTTTCTGCGCGGTCACTGAGGACCCGCAGTGTGCGCAGATTGATCGACCGTCCGTTACTGTTTGGCTCCGGTGTTGCGAGTTGTCGTTCCGCGGTCGATGACCTGCTGTTCGGCGCCCGTCGAGACGCAAGTCTCGAGTTTTCTCTTGCAGGATGGTGGGTGCTCAGTACCGGATGAACCGTCAATCACCTGTGCTGCGGGCTCCCCGACTCGAAGACGCTGTGATCAACTGCTCGTCGTCTGTCGGCTGCGTCTCAGCAGCCGTGATGCTGGAAGGCGATCTGCTGACGCGGAGACGATGCCGTGCAATGACGAAGTCCCATGCGCGTGCCGACGGAGGCCGCTGGATCGCCCGGCGGAGGCGCGGCGGTCGCAACTGCTGCACGCCTGAGGAGGGTTGGAAGGAAGACAGTATTCCAGAAGCGCTGGCACGGATTGAAGGCTGTGAGCATATTCTCGCTGTTTACCACGCCTGCAATGCTGAAATTAAACAACGGTCTGTGTGGACGGTTTTGTGAATGTAGCATCAGTATAGTGTATTTTCAAAATGAAGCTGTTCTGGCATTATACCATGATGAAGATGACTTCGCCATCTTCTCTTCTGTTGAAGGGCCTGTAAAAACAGACTGCTGGACGGAACCGGACACAGTGCAAACGGTGGTGTTGATCTACGGTATGAACGATGGCTGCGAAGATTACGGTTGCACAATACAAACTCCTGGTATTCAATACGAAGCAGCAACGCCATGTTTACCAAGGCTAAAAATTATGGAAAATGACGACAGACAGTTCAAATCGCAGGCCAATTATGGGCTAAAATCCGTGGTTAAGATTTGAGAGGGTCGGTTCGCAGATTCTTGACCCAACCTCAGGTGATGAGACATTTTCGATAATTTGATTGACCGTGCTCGCTTTAGGTTCGGCGGTCGGGCGAGGGAGATGGTTCAGACGGACATGACCGATGAAACAGATGGAGGCGTTGTGGCGACATGTGGAGGGGCAGTGGCTGTTCATTCCTGACGCTGATCGCTTCTCTTCTGAACTCTCTGCGTCACATGCACGTTGTTGCGCCGGCGCAATCACGGCCAGTCAGTGGCGGACTTTGTCGCGCTGGTGATGAGAGCTGTCTGAACTCTTATTGCTGTTGACGGTGAGCTTTATTTCTCCTGCGCACGCACGTTCACGCCCTTCTTCTTTCGCTCTTCTCTTCGGCAGGAAGAAGGAAGGAAAGAGGAGAAAAGGGAGGAGGAAGCCAACTGCTCACATTGCGATCTGGGCTCTTTTAAAACTTAATCTCGCTCGTTCAAATCGGATGTGCGGACAGGAGAACGAACGAGAGTGAGACGGCACTGAGGACATTTGAATCGTGGCTGATGCGCTGGACGGCTTTGGCTTATGCTGCCAGCCGGCTGTGGTGCTGCTGAATGGATGAATGAGATGTTTGTGAATGAGGCTGCGGAGAGGGAGTGGTCAGCGCTGATGGGGCCTCTGGGTCTGTGTCAAAGTGTGTGCTGTGGTTCGGGAAAGCTACAGAACGGCAATTTCTCGGCCCTGATTGTTCTCCCAAGTGAGGGCCTCCCGCCGTCGGCATTGTGGAGGCGACTGGAAGCCAGCCGTCGTTGAGGTGGTTGACTGCAGCTGTGACGGGGTGCGGGCTGCAGTGGTTCGGCCTGTTGCTCCGCGAACGCCCGGCTGGCTGCTGGTGTCTCGGCCTGGACTGACCTGACGGGCAACGTTCATAAACTTGGTGGTGCGTTCTATTTCCGTCATCATCTGAATTCAATATGTTTTAGTCTTAGCCAAATTAGTGTGGACGTCTGCACGGGCAGACAGGCAGAAGGAAAGACGAGACTGCTGGTCTTGCTCTGCCAAGACCATGTTCTCGAAAACGCTGGTGACTGCTCCTGAGGTAATATGCAGACAGGCAATAACAGTGCGACTATGTGGTGCTGTCGTGTCGTGTGTGATTCCATGTTCAGATCGGTTTACTGTGGTTTGATCGGGCTGGGGCTCATTCAATGAGGCGTGAATATTTGGTTAAGATTCGGGAAGGTTTAACGTCGTGTTCTGGATTGTGCAAGGTCGACAAATTTCCGGGTTCCGCGGTCATGATGGCATTGTGTGAGTTCAGGGGAATCTCGAGGCCACTCAGATTCAATCAGGCAGAATGAATGATCTTCAGTGTGACAGAGGTGAGGGAGATGTTGTGGAAGGGTCTGTGCTCTGGGGGAGTTCAGAAAGGCTCAATGTTGTTGTCAGTCGAAGGCAGGTGTCCCCTCGTCAGAGAGACATTGGTCGGGCGTGTTTGTAGTTCAGAGCTGTGATGTATCTGAGAACCAGGCTCAGTGGAACTGAAACAGTTACCTCTGGTGACGTCGGAACTGCGTGCCGGGACCAACTCTGCGGGGAACAGGCAACTCTCTGCCAGGTCACACGTGCTGGTCAGTGTGTTTCTGTGTTTTCAGGTGGACAGGGGGTACGGGCATGGTGCCAGAGGTGCAATGGACCCGAGCTGAGGTTTCGGTTCCGAGCCGAGACCCGACTGCACTCGGCCAAAGTGAAGACGAGATGTTGCCCGCGGACTGAGTGGGGTGAAGTCTGGGTTGAACCATTGTCTCAATAACGGGTGTGAATGGGGAGGCTGTGGGCTGGACGCAGAAGACAGTGTGTTTTTTAGTACCAGACCGTCAATAATCGAGTCTCTTGTTTTGCGATTACAGACGAATTTGAGCGAGCCTGGTTCAAACCGCGACGCGACCGCCTGAAGGCATCCGGTAAGGTCCTGTTGCTGTTACCGGTAATCTGACCTGTCTGCGCGGCGGCGCAGTGAACTGGTGCTGACTAAGACTCGGTTGAGTTGTCTTCTTTGTGTGTGGCTGAACACTGTTTCAGTCCGTGGTGCCTGCCTTTTTGTGAATGATGGAAAGTTGACGGTGATCTCTGTGGTCGACGGTCGAAATAGGGATCCCGGGTCACTGTTTGGCACAACTCGGCAATCTCCCTGTCGCCTCGTGAGCCTGCGGTTGTGAACGTGGGCCCGGGCAGGCACTGATTGAACGCCTGCTGAGGCCGGACGTCGCTGCTGATGCTCGCTGCGGGCCGCCTCAACACGGGCGCTGGGTGACGGTGTTCACGTTTGACGATGTTCTCGTCCGCTCTGGTGTGAAGCTGGGCCTCCTGGTCAATCAGGCAATAGTAAGATGTGGCATTTTCTGACTGTGTCGTGTGAGGTCACCCCAGGTCATTTTTAACTCATGCATTACATCATTATGTGCAGGCATGTGAGATGGGCCTCTGCTCTTATCTCTCTTTCTGTCAGGCTCCCAATGAAGTGGCGGCGGTGCTGATTTCTTCGGTGGTATTTTCAGTGGTGCTGTTCTGACCGCCAAAGGTGGTGGACAACAAAACGCTGATCAGCGCCGCAAATGATTGCTGCTGTTGGGCTGTCGGCTGAAAATATGACATCCCAGCCACGCGTAATAATTCTGATGTTCGGAAGGGGTGTCGTCGGGGTATGTGTTTTGGTGTGCCAGGCAATCACTGCTGCTTCATTGATGCCTGCATTCTCTGGCGTTGGGTTAACGGTTATAAATGCGAAGCGGCTGTGTTTCGGTGTAACAGGCCGGTAATGAAGGTGAACTCGAAGGAACTGTTCTCCCTGCGCTGCAAGTGACAAACCTGTTGTTCGTGGATCAGTGTTCGAGGGTCGACGAAACTGCTGAGCTGAATCTGACCGTCTGCAGCGGTTATGACCTGTGTTCGACTCGAACCTGCGACTTGCTCGCTGATGAGAAGAAATGACGCAACCCGGCTCGCTTCCTCTTGCCCTTCCAGGCCTCAATCCGCCCCCACTCCGTGGAAGTGCTGGAAGACGTGCAACGCATGGTCGGCGTTATAGATTCATCCACCAGATAACGCGGAAGATAAGTCTCAACCCCGGTAACCTGGTATGTTGACTTACAGCCGGTGGCTACCTGTTACGCTGGCT
>BRZM01002234.1:169197-186040 GCA_033238685.1 Lates japonicus
GCGCATATTGCTAAACTGTAATTTGTAAGACAAAAAGGCAAGAAAGCAAACCACATAAAACAGACATTACATGGTGATTAGATCTTTGAGTGTGGAAAATTTTTAATACATAACTCTAAAGGAGATGTTAAATGTGTCGAATACAGACCATTCCACAAAGAAATATATAACCAGATTCTTTCATGAGTAACTCCTCGTTTGTACTCTTCTTGGAGCTTATTAAACTATTGTGGTCTCTCTTAACCTGGTCATGAAGGAACCCAGGTTCTGAAATGAAGCAAAAGCAAAGAGTTTTTTTTTCTTCATGAGCAATCTGACACCAAGCTGAGTGTTGAGTTCTCTCAGGCTCTCCTCAGGATAGTAAATGCCAAATACATATGAGTCAAATGGCCCATGGGACAAATATTTGCCTTTGTTTTGAAGGTGGAGGTATCTTATGTAGAACCCTGGAAAGGATTCACTTTGACTGATCCAGCCACATTGCAAAAAAGTCAAATGGTGTTGGCTCAGCTAAACATAATTGATATATCTCATAATATTCGTGGCCTTTAAAATCAACATTACCACATTTATTTCATGAATAAATTCTCATAGACATCTCTTTGACAAGTTTGCCAATCTGATATGCTAGAAGCCACCTGTAGACGCCCAGAGATCAGCTCCAGCAGCAAGAAGCCCTGCCCAAGTTGCCAAAAACAGCAGCCCGCTCACTGAGGTTCGAAATCGGACATGGAGCATGGTTCGACGGATGTCTCCATCAGTTCGCAGGTGGATGTAGCCATCACCATAGAATGAGACTGCAACAATGAAAAAGGAGACAGAGGAGAAGGAGGCTGCCACGCTTAAGTGGTTTGGCATAAAGTGTAATGTGTTTTTACTTAACCATGTGTTCGTGGAGGTATGTGATTGATGATCACCAATGTCACAATTTCTGCTTTTCAGTAACTCCAAAACTGTTGCATTCATCCTGAAATACAGTGGGGCGCAATACGCCTAGCAATCCAGTCCAATGCAATGGTTTTGCAAAATAGTTCACTTAGTGAAGCTTATGATCTTAAACTGTTCAAAGCTGGTACAGTGCTGATCAGGCATTCCCAGGTATGGCTTGTTATTTATAATACTGACTGTGGACGGTGAGCACTGGTTCAAGTCGTATTTCAACGCCGGCATTTGCAGAGGTGGCTGTGGCTCAGAGGTAGAGCAGGTCACCCATTGATCAAAGGTCGTGGTTTGATTCTCGGATTGCCCTCGATGGCACTGTGTGTGAGCGGTAGATCAAGCAGTGTGTGTGAATGTGAATGTAACTCATAGTGTGAAGCGATTTGAGTGGATCGATATGACCACAAAGTGCTATGCAGTCCATTTAACATATTTGTCTTGTAGCTCAGTCAGGAACCTGTCAATTTGGTTTGTAAATATATTCATCTGGTATTTTTATAAATTATTATGAGGCTAAAAGAAATGCTGCCAGTGTTTTCTGTGTTGACATTCACCCAGGACCTTTTAAAAATATATTCTCAGTTGATATTGAAACTAACATTTGGTAAAATGCCAAAGATTATCCATTAATCTGTATTGACTGTTTTGTCACGTGGTGCCTACTCTGCACTTTACAATCGTTACTGAATTCAATTAATGACAACTAATGCACTCTGGAGTAATATCCTGAAACACCCTGATGCTTAATTAGATTACACTGTTGACCCAGATCGTACAGATTGAACTTTTAGTTGTACCAACATTTCAACGGCAGGCTCACTGCCATTAACAAAGTACAAATCAAAGCACATGTAGCTCATATGAGGAACTGGTCCAAATATAAATTAAAAGGCTGCTTTCATTTAATAACATGGTATTCATGATATTCACCTTCATTCACATGATATTCTACCTTCTATGTCAGATATCAAATTATCCAGCTATATATTAGTTTGAACTTGTGAGGTTATCTAGGTAAAGTTAAACAAGACCGGCAGTTCATAGTCATGTTAGTGGCACATATAAGGCTGCAATTTCACACAGCTCTTTTCATATAAGACATATTAACATGCTCACTACATATGTTGATGTTCATTAGATATAATGTTTATGTCGGTCAATCCTAGTTTTAGTGTGTTAGCATGTTAGCATTTTCTAATTAACACGAAAACACAAAGGAGACCCTTGGAACATCACGCCAAAACCAAAAGAGAAGCTAAATCGTACCCTGACCTGTCGATGGATGAAACTAAGGAACATGAAAGCATAATTGAGGGGAACATGATCTGCACCATATGTCAAGTTGGCACCAAAGGGACTTGACCAACTGCTCGTTTGAATTTACCATCCCTCCAGCCATTAATATCTGGCTGCAAATGCGTTATTTCAATGCATTATATTTTTGCACAGTTAGGTTTTATAAATATGTCTATATGTAATTACAATGTATTTGTACTCAGTAATGAGACCAGTGTACCCACTACTCACATCTGTGAATGAAAAAGTAAAGTCAGTTTTTATTTCTGATCGACGGACCTACAAAACAGCAGTATTGGAGTACTTCCTGTCAAAAGACCCTGTCCATTCATTTAGAAAATGTAACACACAGCGAATAGGAGGTCAGGAGATGTGTGTGTGTAGGTTGGGGACGGGCCGCTTCTCTAAAACTTCTAAAGCACTCACAAACATATAGTACAGCAATGTGAACTGGCAGCGAGACTGAAAAGTATCTACCCCAGTTAAAGAAAACTGAAGCCAAGATACTAATAATGCCTGCAACTGGTATAATTTGGTCAGTCTAGTGTTAATAGTTTATTGTTTTATTGCCTTTAATTCTATTGAAACCTGGTTGGGAAATGTACTGCCTGTTGTTTATTATAAAGGATTTTATTATGTTAAAACAACTGGTCCTGAAGAGAAGCACTCTGTCAGCAGGCTGGGCCCAGCATGCCACCTGCATAAAGCCCATAAGTCCAAGAAAACCCACGCTCATCCATTTCTCTAATCTGCCTCTGTGATACCAGTGAACATTGATTATTAGTAGTCTCCCACAGTCACAGACATAATTCCCATGAATGCAGGTCTTCATGTGCTCTCAAGAACAGGTGTAAGGGAGATAATAGACACATGTGCAACTGTCTGAGACAAATTTTTCCGTACATGCAACAACTTTTCAGATGTATCATGTTGATTCCAGAATATGTAGAGGCTGGTTGAGAGTAGTCCCCTCAACAGAGTTGATACAGCTCTGTGGGTGGAAGTGTTAAAGAATGTGATTCAGGAAACACAGGAAAATGTTTTATTTGCACTAAAGCCGTTGGAAGTTGCTCGCTTTTACATGAAGCCATCACCAGAGTAAAAATATTGTATTGTGTATCATCACAGTCTAGGAGAGTACTAGCAGTGTGACATCAGGTCAGGTAATCATGTCCCTTTATATAACCCTAAGATATCAAGTAAGCATCCAATCAAAATATAATCCAGTATCCAGCAGTAATACGTTATATGTCTGCAGACAATATTAGACTGATTAAGTAATAAGCTGCCAACTGTCACAGACACAATATTTTAACTTAATCACAGATTGCCAAAACAACAATACAGCATTTACTGTATCATTATTCCTGTATAAATCACTTCAGTGGGCTTCAATTTCAGGACCACAACCACAGCTTGTGTGTGAATGTTAAATGTTCACTTAAATAGATTTTCACCAACAACTAAAAACTATACTTTGCACACTTCTATGTGGAGAATACTTTTATAGTGTTAGCAGTTGTATTACAGCTATGCAACAAATCATTAAACAATACGGGCAGAATTGTTCTCAGTTTTGACTTTGGAGAGTCTTCTCCTTGCAGCACTCAATACTCTCAGAAACCTGTCCTGTGGAAATCAGCAGTGAACAGAGACAGATGAGCCACAAACTCCTCATTGGTTAGTTAGGCTCAATAATCTAACTGCATTCAGTTAAGAGCAACATCTGGCTGCCTGACTATGCCGCCCTTCATTGTCTTCTTTGCTGAGCAGCACCGGCTCATGGCTGCCGCCCCACCACTGACAACTTCCAGGCAGCTCTGTTTGCTTTTGCTGGCTTTGGATTACAGCTTTAAAAAATGTGCTCTGTGCCTGTGAGCTGGGAACAGTGAGGTGGAGCTCCACTCCTCTGATCCTCCCTCACTGCTCACATAAAGGAGAGCTGGCTGTTGTAGTGCCTGGGCACCAAACATCAACACATGGGGAGGTGTCACAACATGTTCAGGAGACAGAGGGGAGAGGAAAAAGTGTTCATGTTTCAAAGCAGACTGTGTGTATTTTGTTCATAGAAAACCGTTAGATATCAGGTCTTTTTTAGGAAGTTGCCGAAGATACAGATGACTTATTTTTGAAAATAAAGTTGTAGTATATTCACCCTTAGTTTGACACATAAACCTTTCTGACTCTGTCTTGCGATCAGAGGAAACTCAGATAAGCTGCTGTCAATATAAACATCAAATGAGCTGCACTGACAATAGACCATTGCTCAGCTGCCACTTTTCTCTATAAATGGTTACAGGATCAATGCTATTCCATTGTAGCCAAGGGAGATTAAGTTTGCAACACACTAAAGATTTATTTTGGCCTTTGCCTTTACTTAAGAATTGAGGCAGACAGGAAACATGGCAGAGAGTGAAGGAGCTGTCATGCAACAAAAGTTCCCAGCCAGAATCGATCCAGGGATGTTGCTATTACATGGTATGCAGATAAAACTGCTATGTTAAATGGACACCCACAGAAGGCTTTTTTTGACATACACTCTGAGAAACAAGGGGACATAGTACTTTACACCCTGACCCCTCTCTCTTGTAAGCAGAATAAATATTCAATAAGTGGTTTATGATACACTATAATGTAGTTGTAAGTGGGTTTAAGTGTTTATTAATGTATTTGACAGCAACTTTATCTCCATCTGTGGGCATCCATAAGTGGAGGCAGCTGTATAAGCAGATGATCAATGACAATATAGTAAAAGAGTCACAACTAACAAATACTGTACATTCATAAACATTTTAAATGCTTTTATATCTATGAACATGTATATATTGCTTAGAAATGCTAAATCAGGGGGCTGAAGCGCAGCATTGCTTGAAACAGTAACATAGTTTCATAGCTCAAAGAGCCAATGTGGCATCCTGGCTACAACAGTACAACTTCCTGCAAGCCAACCACTCTACAATTTACTGATGCTATATTTTCTCATTCAGGACTGTTTCTTGTAGATCATGCTTTATAAGTGAAAATAGGCACAAAGCAAATGAACAGAAAAGTCTCCTGCATGACCCATAACAGTAAAACTCTTGATTACTCTCTAATCATTGCCTTTCTAAAATGGGCTGAGCATAGTGCTCAGAGCGCTAACTTAACACTGAAACCACTTTCTTGAGACTATATTGTTCCATTGTCGGGGGAGATCTTTGCCTTTACCCACACAATATTGATTAAAACTGTAGACTAAACTTTTAATAAAATTATCTAAAAATCTAGAGAGCACTGAGACATGTCAAACAATCTGGCTGTTGACCAGGGGAAAGGACTGGCATAAATAGAGGAGCAAATGAGGAACAGGGAACAGGTGTGTAGGTAGGCGGAGACGTTCCAGTGATTAGGAATGGGAAACAGGTGAGCAGGTGGAGCTGGGAGCAGGAGGAAAGTCAGGGGACATCTGATGGGCTGAAGGAGTATGACAGGAAACAGAATGGCCAACATTATCAGGTTGTCTGACAGAAATCATGACAGAATCCAAATTGTAGAAGCTAATATGAAAAAGCAACTTGGTTGTTGTGTGTCTGTAGTTAGCTACTTTCTACCCACTGGACTGAACTGGACTGAAAAGAAATTAACTGACTTGCAGAGATAGATAGGAAAGAGCGAATGAGGGACAGAGTAGGGAAAAAACATAAAAACTGATGTGATGATTGAAAGGAAAAAGAGAGTGCAAAATTGCTAAAACAGAGGAGAGAGAGAGGAAGTAAAGGGAATGGGAGGTTAAAGGCGGGAAATAGCTGGTGGCTGATTGAGGTAAAGTGGAAGTTTGGGTGTGATTGTTCAAGCTGCAGGACACACTCCCTTGTCTGTATCCTGAACCCCTCCCATTCTCTAACCTACCACCTCACACACACACACACACACACACAAACCAATGTGCTTTTAAGCTGCAGCTCGACAGTTCGGTCCATTAAAATGAAAGAACACATGAGGGCTTTTATTCAGCCGCTGATTCAAGCTTGGCTTCTCAGCTTGGCTCACACATGAGGGGAGTGCTGTGTCTGGGTTTAGTTCCCAGGAAGTTGAATAACAGACTCTATAGCCTGGTTTCTTAAACGAAGGGGTCGCACCCAAAGTGGGTCACAGTTCAGCTGGCGACGGGTCCTCTCATGGTGAGGGTGCTGGTGTGTTTTTAATGAGCCTGGATCCCACGCTGAGAGGATTAGCGTCTTGTCTTTTAGGCCTGATGTTTGAATTAGCATTTGGAGCTATCGGAGAATAATCTGATGAAAACCATAGTATTTGGCTTTTTAGGCATTTTTGCCTTTATTTCAATGTCAGTGACATAAAATGCAGGATACATTCTTTTCTGTCAGTATGTTTTAATTGGCTCTGATTACTTTTAGTTAATATCTGCTTATGTGCTTACTTCTCAGTAGATTTCAAATTGAACTAGTGTGTATGTGTGTGTTTGTGTGTGTGTGCAGTTCTACATTGCAGTGGATGATTATAAGCACAGGTCTTGTGTCTTTTGTTTTCACTTCCACATAAATGGTTTACATAACTGGACAGAGGGGATTTGTCTGACTGTAAACTCTCTGTCTCATGGCTTGTATCACTTTCCACACTAGGCTAAGTGAGAAGGCTGTGACTATCTGTGCTGCAGCAGTAAGACAAATGTTATAATAACTGACAAGATGACAGCCAAAGCTACAAAACCACCTCAGTCGTCCATGAAAGGAAATATCTTTTAATCACCAATGTCTAGGTGAATAACTGTGTGCAAAGATATCTTGTACAAAAACTCAACAACATGGAATTTGTGTCATCTTGACTTTCTTTCTCTCTAAAACTGAACTATGTTGAATCTTCTGCTACTAGATACAGTAAAACAGGTGGCACAGTGTACAAATATTTAATAGAAAACAGTTCACAGACCCTGAGAGTGGTTGGCAGTTTTCTGAGAGCAGAGTCCACAGCTATGCAACTGGCATAATATAAAGTAGAGAACAGGAACCACCTGGCTGACGGTAAGGCAAACAGAATAGACCAGGAAGAGAGATGCAGGATTGGGACTGATTTAACTCCAGCAGAAGCAGCTAAAACAACAAAAACACATCGCACAGCTGGATGAACGAGCCTCAGTGGTCCCTGCGTCTTACTCTGTCACCAACACTTTGCTGCATGTTCAATTGAACACGTAAAGAAAAGAAAACAGAAAGCCAAACATGCTTCCCTCTTGGAAAAATACCAGATGATAATCTCTCTTTGTTTCCTCTCCCCATTTCTCATCCTTCCTTCCTCACCTTTGGACCCTACATGTGTTGGTGCATTTGCTCATGCTTGCATACTCCTCAGTTTTCATGTGGAGTTTGATAGAGCTCTATTGATTTTTTTTTTTTTGAGTTGCTAAATAAACTATAAAAAAAAGAATAAAAAGCCCACCACATTATCCACCTGTGCAGCCGAGATGAATGAGTCACTGTGTTTTGATGCTGCAATAAAAATAAAGTTAATGGAAGAAGGCTCAAAATCCTGTGTGGGCTCTGGTGTAAACCTTGGGCCCAAGCCTTTAGTCCATTTCCAGTATAAATACAGTAATTGAGTGACACATCCATTTTCTATTTATGAGGTGGTTGCATAAGAACAGAGGGAGAGAGAAAAAGGCAGCTAGAGAGAGGCCAGAGTTTCAGACAGAGAGAAAAAGAGATGCAGAAGAAGTATAGAAAGAGGCTGTCGGAGGGAGATTTAGAGGGTCAAGACCCACAGATCTATATTCAATCAGAAAGGACATAGATAATTAACAAGCTGCTGTTTTCCTTTGCTTTGGGCATTTTTAGCATTTAGCTTAAATATCATGGCATTTTTAACAGAACTCAACAAAGAGCAGCTCAGGACATTTGATCCTGTCTGGTGGGCGAGTGCATGTTTGTGTGTGTGTGTGTGTGTGTGTGTGTGTGTATGAGGGAGGGAGGCCAGAGCTTGATCAGCCATCACTCATTAGGTGTACTCTTTCCATCCCTGGCAAGCTACAAGTCGCATTAAGACGTAAGACACACCATACCATTCACAGTCAGCGCACATTGTTCTGTGTGTGTTTGTGGTTGTGTGTGTGTGTTTGGTGTGTGTATCCCATCTCCAGAGGCACCTCTTCAAATGTTTAGGGGAACTTTACAGATATTTGATATTTCTCTCTTAAAACATGCAATGCGATGCTGGGAACAGCTGCTACCTTTGCTTGGGGACAACTTAGCGTCTTTGTGTGTATGTGGGTGTGTGGGTGGATGTGTGTGTGTCTGCCCACATATGCAGGAAAGTGACTGAGGTGTGAGTCACTTTGAGTCACAGCTACTTTATTTAGCTCACGTGTTGAGAGTGAAGACATAATAAAACACAAGAAGAGATAATATCCATCACTGACTCGGCCAGAAAATAAAACATAAGAGGTTAAAATTACGTTATTTACCAAAGAATAAACATAGAAATAGTCTGCCTATCATGAAATAGTGGCATGCAAGTATTTATCTGTCTGATCAGCCATGCTAGTGACTCTGCAAGGCTAATGCTAACACTAACACACTTACAGTTACATTGCTAACACCCTGTATTTAGCTAAACACCCAAAATTAGCTTTTGTTGTGTTATATATTTGTAGCAGCTCATTACAAGTTTAAACTAGGCACAAACAAACATAGCTTCTATAAAATTCGCTGAATGACTGTATCAGTGTTAACATTGGATTTTATTTGGATGTAACTGTGGCGGTGCATTTGCAGCCATTCTGCCAACAGTTTGTTGGCACGTCTAGAGCTATTTTCACCAAACCGGAGATAACGGCAGTCTCAGAAATTCCTCATATCCACGACTTGGAATTACAAGCTGACATGAGTGGGGTTTTTTTATAACATTTACCATGCTCACCATGTTTAGTGTGTTAGCATGCTACTGTTTTCTCATCAAACCAAAGCACAGCTGAGGCTGATGGGAAATTAGTTTTGCTTTTTTAGTAAAATGTTACTACACATCCTCAGTGATGACAGCAAGCCTTTGTCACAGAAACGCTTTGCAGGTGCAACTAATAACATTAACAATGGCTCAGCTCCATTGAAATATCCTTGTAAGTGCATCCTGAAACAGCCATCATTTATGTTTTTATGTTTTCATCAACATCCATTATATTACAACTGAGCCTTATTGTTGCATTGATGTGCACTAGTGCAGAATATAGCTCTGACATAAAAAATTTGCAGACTTAAAAAAACTTTATCAGATTAATTAGCTCAAATCTCTTACAATTCTATTCATTTCCTCTCCTCCCTACCAACATATAAAACATGGATAAGTCTGAGAAAACAAAGACAGGGAACATCTGCAATATCAGCACTCACAATGAAGAGTGACGGGAAGGGAAAGTGCAAAGACGGAAGGATGGGAAGGGATGAAACAACGCGATTTTTTTCCAAAATGGTAAGAAAGTTGAAGAAATGGAAGAACCCTGATCACAAGTCAGGAGGTCTTGGTCTTCAGTGTTTCAGTGTCTTTTTTTTTTCTTTTCCATGTTCAGCTCTGTAAACACACACATGCTGTAAGAGTGGTGATTGTCCTCCAAAACATTTGCTCTTTATCTGAATTACATTTTCCAAGCACATGATACTGCAATCACACACTCGAAACATGCTAACTAGCACACGTTCGCTCTCAAATACAGAACATGCTTGCGTGCAGATATTCACATGAAGCCCTTACAAGTCACATGTACCATTTTGCTCTCTCTCTCTCACACACACACACACACACACACACACACACACACAGACACACCCACACACACAAACACACACACTCCTCGCTCCCCTGACACAATATCACGCTTTCAGCTGAGGACTGTTTTGCTCTCATTTCAACTTTTCCTCCTCCATCGCTGTGACAAAGGTCAGTCCCCCAAACACAATGGCTGCCAGCAGCTGCAGGACTGACTCACTGCCAGACCATTTGACCGTGCAGCTTATCAGGACAATTTAACATCATTAACAACTTGTAAAAACATCATCTGAGTCACTGCCTCTGTCTTGGTCACAACAACACAAGTTCAAAGCATGAAACAGAAATAACAAACTCAGCTCATCATGTCGCTCACTCAAGCTGGACTTCAAGATACTTACTGATGCCTGTTGTGATCAATTACACGCACGGGGCACGGTTGTTTAACTGTGCAACGTGCTGTCACAACTTTCCTTTTACATCACTGGAGAGGCTCAAAAACAGACCAGACTTGTTTGTGAGTTTAAAAAACAGGAAATGTGATGAATATCATGTGCTGTACCCAAAGGTAATATCTGATCTGTTTCTATGAGGCTTCCCTGTGAACTTTTCCATGCAAAGTCTAACTGGATTATCTATGGTGATACTATTTCTCAATGTACAATTGATTTGCCAAATGCTATTTTTGTAGGAGGGGTGTGTCTTTTTTTCTTCTTCCTGGAACAACAAACCCTGACAAAGACAGCATGCTGCTATAAACATGATCAAAATATTAAACTATATGAGACAGAATTTAGAACACCTTGGGTTCTTGGCAAACAAGTGCATAATCCCTTGGGGTGCAGTAATATTGGCCAAACCTACACTAAATTAAGCATTTAATGACAAAACAACAGTTTTTCATCACTTTTTCACTCCTCATAACCAGTGTGCAAAGATGAAATTAACTGGATTTAGGTAATTAAATACGCCAGTTTGTTGACAGCTGAATGGAATCACCAGGTTTAACAGTTATTTCAATATGTTGAATATTATTGTTTATGCCCTTTTACACCTATGACATAAGCAGATGTACAAAGATCTTAATTACGTATTAAAATAAACTCCACCTCCTGCTGTTTTTAAACCTGGATCTCAGAGATTCCTTCCCCTGCAAAACTAGCACAACCAGTACAACACCTCCCAGCTGGCTCCTCGTCTTTTTAAAAATTAACTGCGAGCCTGGGAAGAGAGGCAAGGCCTGAGCCATATATGAAAGAGCCAATTGTAAAGTTGAACTAATTAAGAGGCTGCAATTGAGAGTCATGGACAAAAACTGGGGTCAGAAGGTCAAACTGCAACCTGGTCATTAAGTTAGCGGGATATGAATCAGCTATTGTTGCCCTCCAAACTGTCTAATTTTGGGGCTTATGTTTGAGTTTTGCTCCAATACAAAAACCTTTCACTATATGGACTTATTCCCAGGGACCACGCTGACGCTCCACATTAAATTAGTGTGTGAATGCTCCTCCTGTCTTGTTATATCTCCTCCATAGTGAACTGAGAGTGGCCTATTAAAGCATTACTCCTTGTGCAGTCAAAACTTTGTGAGGCAAGCTTGGATTATGTCTTACATACATACAAGATATTATGTAAAGACTTTTCTCCCATTACAAAGAAATTACTTAAGAAAAATACAGCTTGAGCACAATATTTCCACTTGTTTGTCACATAGAAGCTAATTGTGACCTGTATTTAGCAATTGTTACCCATAAGGAGGCTCCAAATATATCATCCAGCTCTGGTTTGGTTAACCAACTATTGGTGCCTTGCTGCTTTTTTGCTTTGGTTCCACTTTCTTAAGGCACTCATTTACTTTGTCTGTTCCCACTGGGCAGTGCACATTTGGCATGGAGTGGCTAAGGCTGCCTACAGACTGACCAAAAAATTAGCTAAAATCATCTCAGTGCTACACAGCAGTGCAGGCTGTTGAGCTGATTCTCTGTGGGCTCTGTTGTGCCAGCAACTCCTTTATCTTTACAGGGAGTCATTTATCTGAGAGTTAATATCAAGAATATCTCCCTGCTGTCTCAATGTCAAGACAGCAGACCTGTTTCTGGTCCTGACTCCATCCTCACCTTATGCAAGGGACTGAGTTTCTCTTAATTTTCATGCACAGAGCACTCATGTCCAACAACCAAATTAAATGAAAAAGAGAAGAACAACATATACTGTAGAAGTGTTTTCTGATCTGATGTCTCTGCTTACAACATTATTTGTCTGAGCCTTCCAGAGCCCTTATACAGCACTGAAAAATAAATAGGTTTTATGATGTGACAAGACTACAGTTAAGGTTTGGTTAGGTCTAGGAACAAAAACAATTTGGTTGGGTTTAAATAAAGATCATGGTTAAAATAACTACATCGATAAAGTTAGAGAACCATTGTGGTTAGGGTTAAAATAACTTAAGGGTACTATTAAGGGTTGAGGACCTCTGTGAGTGAGGTTAGGGAGCATCCACGGTCATGGTTCAAAGAAAACAAAATTTGTTGTTGGCTTTAAAGTGGAAATGAATGGTAATCTCCTGTGTTAAAAACAAACATTCTGGAAATAACATGAGACCAAGCTGATAAATAGTTAACCAACAGCAGCTATACTGCCTAGTGGCAGTGATAGTGTTCGTAGTAACAACACCTTATGAAAACTATATATTCACTTGGTTTCCTTGCTTGCTCCTTATCTCTCTCTCTCTCTCTCTCTGTTTCTATGTTGTCTCTGTCTCTCTCTCTTTTGCTACAGGAATGAATCACTCCCACGAGAGGAGCTGGAGTGGCACTTCACTCCAAAAACAAGCAAACTCTTCCCTCCCTCTTGGCACTGGTGTTTACGGAGGAGCTGTTCGTGGCCTAGATTCAGGTCACAGGTCACAGGTCACTGTTGTTATCTGAAAACCTCATTTTCCTGATATTCATGTGAAAATCAGTCAATCCAATTGAAGGATTAGATGCTCATCTATGAACTGAGGCCATCTTCAGTCTTATGAAACACTTTGAAATCAAGTTGGATAGACTCAGAAACACTTGGCAGTCTGGCTGGAATTAAAGCAGATTTTTTCATTTAATTTCCTGAAAACCTGACATTTCAGAGCTGCTATGTTTCCACCAGACAGTGGATGATATGCGGGTATTATAAAACAACCACTTCTAAAACATTTGTTACAGTCAGACTGCACTATTACTTAACCCGCAAACTGTCTCGAAATTCTTGTAGTATCAGTTACTTCAGAGGATCACATAAATCATCCGCAAGGCAACATTTTCCAGGTCAAACTGAGGCAATAACAATTTCAAGGGATTGTATAATAGCTGGAACACAACAACACAATCATGCCCGAGTCAGTCAGCAAACTGTCCGAACTGTTTGGAGAGAAAATTAGAGCTAGACACACAGAGGACCCCTCCCATAATAATGTGGCTGTTTGAGAACACATTTCAAAATCTGAACAAACTGGCGGGATAAATGGATGACACACAAACGCAGACAGGCAGGAATGTTTGCCGTGACTCGTTAGTGACGCACTATTTGTTGTTGTGTCACGCTGCAGTGCAGTTATTGTTTGGGGGGCACTTTACACTCGTTTGAGAAGGGAGGGGCTTTGTTGTAAGAATAAAAAGTCGAGGGTGTTCTCCTTTCGTTTCCTTCCCCCCCATGGTCTGTCTCCCTCTCCCCCAACACTCTTGTTGTTCCTAATGTCTTTCCTGTACAGAGCCAGGACCTGTTCCCACACTGTTTAGGACATCCCTCTGACCCACACTGAGAAGAAATACACCTATTTCTGTACATTAAGACCTACATAATGCCTTGTACTGCCCAGATACTTAACCTACAGAATAAACTTAGGGGTTTGAAGGATGTAACACTGAGTTTTAACATTTAGGGCAATATTTTATCATCATGAAAATCAAAGTAATCATTAAGATATGAAATACAAATTATGTTTTAGTGATGCTATATTTCATCTTCAGAGTAAGTTAAAGTTTGAGCCAGGCAAGAAAAACCTTTTTAAGGGCATTTCTGCTATTTTGGTCTTTTTTAATGGATGTTTGAACTGAGAAGTGACTTGTTTTTATTAGTTTTGTAGTTCTGAGGTTTGCTATTATGTCTTGCTCTTTGCTGGAGAGGGTTTTCCACCTCTGATAATTCCCATTCTTATTTTGTTACAATGAAACATTTTTCTTTTATATTGTCAGTTATTTACATCAGTTGGCATTTTTTGTTTCACTGTTGGTAATGACTGGATGATATAAAGAAACAACCAATGTTCTTCAACAAAATAGAATGGGGAGTGATCGGCAAGAAACAGACAAACCTCAGACTAAGGCAGAATCGCTACTCGATTCAGGCGGCCCGTTAAGACCAGCGGCACGGGTTTCTTTCTTGCTGGCTCCAGCTCAACTCTGAGGCATCACTGCTGGGCTGTAATTTGTGTTCATGATGTGCTGATTTTCATGATGATAGCGGTAACCTAAAATATTGAAACTCGTGTTCCCTTCAGTTGTTCTGTGGGTTAGTATCTGCTTGAACTGCTACATTATGTGGTGCTGTGTTGCTGAGACAGTGTATTTTATTGATGGTCGAAGGTAATCTGGCACAGTGATGAGATGAGTCTGGCTGGCTGGGAAGATTAGGGCTAACAGGAAGTGTTGAGAGGAGGAGATATGGGGAAGAGCAGGCACATGCTGCAGTGAGCCTCGTGGTGTGGTTGAACTGTGGCTGCACTGCGGCGTGAACGGCGGCAAATGGTCGTCTTCGGAATGAACAATTGCTGCAGCCTGCCGACGACGTGTCGTCCATTATTCCGCCGGTTGTTCAGACACGGTGTTTTCAGGCAACCGCGTGCCAGCAGGTGGCTGGTGCGGTTCGAACTGTTTGACGTTAATCAATGTTCCGGCTGTGCTGATCGCGGGTGTGGCGCGTTGTTCCGGAAAATAACGCGCGGTGTTGATCGCGAAATGTTCAGGCCGAGGACGATTGCGGTTAATGGTTTGGAATATTGTGACTGTTTTAAGAAGTGGTTGTTTTAAACTGCCGCATATCGTCAGTGTCTGGTGGAAACGTTGCGCTCTGTGGTTTTTCGAAGTGCGTGAAAAATCTGCTGTTCCGGCCGGTTTACTGAAGTCGGTTCGCAGATGTCTGTCCTTCGGTTGAACCGACTGTTCACATATCCGGGAAACGAGGTTTTTTCAGATGACAACGGTGGCGGTGCACATGGGCCTGGTCTGGGCCGCATTTCCTCCGTGGCTGCCAATTAACCAGAGGGAGGAAAGGTTGCTGTTTTGAATTGATGCTGCTCATCTCGTGAGATGTTCATTCTGTGGCAAGAAGGAGACAGGCGGTTGGTTGTGAGTTAACCGTGATGAGAACTCGGTCACTTGGAGGGATGGGGACCAGGCAGACAGCTGTCTTGACGTTGAGACGACGGTTATGCTCGGATAGAGGCTCCTGCTGGGTGAGGGGTTGCTGACAGCTGAAACCCTGAGCTCGGCGCGGCACTGCGCTGCTGTGCTGGGGTACGGTCGGTCTGTGAACGGCCTGTCCATGCCAAACGCGGTGGGGAACAGACAGAAATGAGTGGTGTGGAAGGGGTGGACCAAGCAACAGGCCGCCAATGATTGGTTAACCAAACCAGGAAGCTTCGGATGATGTTGGAGCACTCCTGTGGGTGACAGTGATACGGAATGCAGTGCTCATGTGACAGGCAAGTGAGCTCAAAAACTGTTTTCTTAGTGTTCTTTAATGATGGGAGAAGAAATGTTTTACATATCTTGTGTGTGTGGACGTCAACACCTCACAAGGGCCCAGGCTGCACAGGCTGATACTCAGTTCATATGGAGATGGACGGGGCGTGCTGCTGGTGGTGGACGTCGCTGGTCTGGAATAAGTCCTGTGGTGAGGTTTTGTTGGGCAAACATGGCCCCAGAGACAGACGATTTTGGAGAATAGCCATCAACTCATGAGCCGGTTGCAGTTGCTGACCAGTTTTGTCCGTGACGCTGGTGGTTCAGCGATTGGCTCTTTCATGCCAGGCAGACCTGCCTCTCGGGCTCTGATTAATTACAAAGACAGGGAGAGGTGTTCATGCTGGTTGTTCTTTATTTTGCGGGGCGTCTCTGGTCAGGTTCGGCGCAACGGGGAGGTGGGTTGACACAGCCGGTGGGTGCGGCCGCATCTGCTGTGTCATGGGTGTAAAGGGGCAAACCAGCATGTTAGTAACTGATGAAGCCTGGTGATTCCATTCGGCAATCAAACGGCGTGTTCAATACCCGTCAATTAATTACACACTGGTATGGTGAAAAAGTGATGAAAAACATTGTTTAATCGTTGAAATAACGGTGGTGTTGAGTTTATTGACAATACCGCCCCCGGAGATTATGCGCTGCGGTGCAATGTCGCCAGTTCGGTCATGTTCTCGGCAACATGCGGCTCTTTGATAAAGGGGCGTTGTTCGAAGAAGACACTGGCGTTTGGCAAATCGGTATTGCATTGATAATGTGCCATGAATAGCTCGGTGCGTGAGTTCACGGGCGCAGATCGAATATTGCCTTTGGTGCGGCACATGACCTGTTTTCGCTCTGGGCTCCGGTCGGTGTGAAGACGGCACGTTGCACGGTTGCGTAACCGTGCCCCATGCGTATGATTGATGCGGCAGGCGTCGGCGTCGCGGTCCGGCAGTGACGATTGTGACAGTTCGTGTTCTGTTTCATGCGGGCACTTGTTGTGACGGGTGAAGGTGACCAGTCAGCAATGTTTTCTGGTAATGATAGTGTCCTGATAACACCCGATCGCGTCTGGCTGACGGTCGGCACCAACTACGCTATTG
>BRZM01002234.1:204090-220475 GCA_033238685.1 Lates japonicus
CACCATTTCAGTGAGCACTTCAATATAACCTTGTCTTCCTCAGTTTATGATAACAATAGTAACAGGTTCTCAGTACTCTGACCAGAATCAGATCATAATCCATTATAACCTCCTCAGCCCGTTTGCTGAACCCCAGGGGCGTAAAGGTGGTAACCTGGGCCTCCGTCAACTGGACCCTAACAGGCTGGGTTCCTGGTGGCCACTGAGATCTACTTAGCAAATGCGTTTGTATTTCTTGAAGCTAAAACTAAACTAAACTCGTACAGTGTCGTTACGCGGCAGCGTGATTTGCGCTTCCTGCCGTGTTCGCTATCGTACAGCCGGTGAAGAAGAAACTGGGCTGGGTCGCCGAGTTCTTTGTGGCGGTAAACCAGGGTGTTTCAGCAGCTAACTCCCTCATATCATCAGTGGATACAACAGATAATTAAAAGACAGTGCCCATTCCACATTATTTGAATGACAGGTGATTTTCTAGAATGCAGTTGCGATCACCATAGTACTCACCTCAATTTCACATTGCTTCTCAGCACGGTAGGCAGGGAAGCTACAGTTAAATTACAGCTCACTTATTTCTTGCTTCCAGTAATCAGAGTTGGATTGGCACAGGCCTGATTTTAATGGTGGAAGTGATCAGACGTTCAAGGAGAACCGACAAGTGTAGAACACAGGCTAGCCAGTTCTAGGTTTGTACCTGTAAAATATTTTGTATACTCATATACTGCTCTCTCTGTCTCAGCTCGATTGAACATGAGTCCTGTTTCAAGACTGAAGAAAACCTAGATAAAATCCTTTTATTAATTTAGAATCTTGAAGTGAGAGAACAGCCACATCGACATTGCACTAATTTTATGGGTTTGTGATTCTCTGTTGCAGTTTATCAACATTATGGTTTTCTCTTAGATCGATGTAGGCTGGAATTTTGGCAACGCGGCCATAGACATATGTTGTGTTTGCTCAAATGCACGACACTAACTGATCTCCTTTGGCGCAAGATGGACCCCGTCCAGCAACTGATAATTACGGACTGACTCCATTATGAACACTGGCTGGTCTGAGGCGGCACATGGCAGCCAGGAGAGAGTGAGGAGGCACACAAGTTATTTCTATCGAGAAAAAAATCATATACGTCTAGATATAGGAAGCAACTCATGTCTTTGTTTACCTAGATTGCCAGTTCCTTTCTTGGTGCTCATTAGACATCCTACTTCCTGGATAGAAGGCTGTACTGTGACAATGTGTATCTTTGAGATGGTGTCAATAATTCAAAGTTTCAAAAATCAATACAGTAAGATTTGATTAGCACAGTTCGATATGAGTGTCCTGCTGCATGTTTCGGGCCTTCCAGGACTTTCAGATGTATGATAAATATGTCTCGCCTCTTGTGCTTTCAAAAGGCCAATGCCCGCCTCCAGCACTACTCCTCAGATGGCATCAGAAACTGGTGTATTCAGTTTGCACGTACCGATCTTAATAGTTTTTATGTATTTTGCGTTCTAACCTTAAGCCAACCGATACTCCATTAAACTAGCAGCAATAACCGTAAATTCTCAACAGCAAATTTCTATCTCAGCAAGAAACGAGACTTCTAGCAAAGCAGGTGACGAGTTCCTGTAGTTTTGGTCTGGTGATTTTATCCGTTCGACAGAGACGGAAGCGGATCACGCCACAGTACCACACCAGTCTTCCAGTGAGGCGGATGGCTTTAATCTTCTCTGCATTTTATCTCACATTGCCATAAACCCACAGTTTACCCGCCGGTAGGAAAATAAATCAAACTCCTCTATCTTGAACTGCATCTGGCTTCATATGGGAGTGAGGATACAAGACAACATGGAGAAAGACGATCGTAGGTCTCTGAGGTGGAACAGACAAATGTCCTGCTGCTGTAACCACTTCCCGCTGCGCGCAGAATAGTAACTCAAAATCATGCTGCTGCTGCGGTCTCTCACCGCGAGAACAGATGTTACCTAGGAAGATCTCTCTACTCTGCAGACTGCCGATGAACAGCATTTGCGGCGTTCTCTGGGCCCACATTTTTTACACATTCCGTGTGGCGCTGCAGGTCTTGGACAGACGATGATCTGATGCAGGACCATGTCTGGCTGGGCCACATTCTGCTGAATCGTGAAGGCTATACCTGGGCGCCAGAATCACAAGGCGCCGATGATTTTACTGGTAAATGCAAAGGCGTCGCCAGTGAAATTCCATCAGTGCGGGCCTGATACCCGCTGGTTGCGTGCCGCAACACTCACCTCTGCGATCTATAGCGCAAAACCGACCTTTTCAAATCAATGATTCCCAAAGAGGCTGCGGATTACAATGGTTACTGCGCGCTGGCACCTCCTTCATCATCAGCTCCTATCTGAAGCGCCACAGGATATCAGATGGCTCAGAGGTAATCCAAAATGTATAGACTTTGTTTGTGAGACCTCGCTGCATAGCCTCATACTGCAGAAGCGCAGAAGGATGCGCTTTCTTCGAACCTCATCTTGTTTTCTTCTATAGGAATGGCTGGCGAAGCTCAATCAAGCCACCCCACAGAGAATCACTCTGGAACATCGGTTTCATATTATAAATATTGGGCACTGCTTTCTTTTAACACTGCTGACTATCTTCTGGTCTTGATTATAAATACTGTGTGCAAGGCGCTGGATGTCGCCCTCCCTGCTGGGCTCGCGCGACTGATGCGTTTGACCTGCGTAAAGTCAATTGCATCAGCCCGCTTCCAAACACATTTTAGAGCACTATTTTCATCAGTCCTGCGTACGTGGTGGTAATCTGGTGCTAATCGATCAGCCAGATCTTTCCCATATTATAGGATTTTGGCGACCTTTGAAGCGTCTTTCACGGTAATGACCGGACATATTTTTGTATCGGAAGGTTAAAATGTATCTTATCTTTATAATTTCTTTCTCTGAAGTTTGCGTAGGCTTGGCTGCTGGTTGAACATGGCTCTGTATTTGGTAAGCTTCTTTCTTATTTTTTGATTTCATATGCTGACGAAGTATCTGGACCGACTGGGCGGTGTGTGCGGCCTGTTCTGACAGGCTCATTCCTCTACATCTCATCTGCTGGCCCAGTGCTGGGCGTGGTGCTGGTCCTTTTAAAAATCTGCTTTAGAGTGATATATCCCTTTTATGTTTTAAAAAGCTCATTTTCATGACACCTCCTTTTACTCAGTTGTACTAACCTGCTTTTTCAGTCTGTATATCTTTATTTGAGTCGCCTGCAAGAGTCTTTGTGAAGGGTGTGCTCAGGTCATGCAGTGCTGCTGAAAATGTATAGTTGCTTTGCTAATTTTAAGAAAAAACACATAATAAAACCAGATTTTCTAGATACAGCAACAACAGAATATAAGTAAAGTTATTCTGGCCATGATCTCATTCATCAGTAGGATACGTGAAACACGATCTTCTGTATTTGAACATCAGTGGCTCCTGTGAACTCTAGTTAGAAGTTAGTATTGCAGCCTATAGACTAACCACAGGCCTTGCAATCAAATATAATATGATTTTGGGCCTCATAGCTGAAACACACCGACCAGGGGCGATACATATTATGTATTAATTTATCTGAATAGAATGATTTTAGTCAGTTCAAATAGATAATCCAAAGAGGCCTATTCTAAATATGTTTGAAACATTTCACCCAATGCAGTATTGGCATTCAGTCTATTATTTATAACATGGGTGATGTAAACTGTTAGAATGATGACTGAAGGACAAACTAGGCTGTGTATTATTTTTCTGTAATTATCTAAATCAAATCTGTGTGAGTCAAGAGGTGGTTCATTTTCTAAATCAGAACTATGAATTATAATCCATATTTGGTATTGGTTATTAGTAATATAAATTAATGCGGCAGCAGTGTTTTCCCTCATCAGGGTTTAATGTGATTCGATACACCGCGCATCTTCTGCCTTGTCTGAGTGTGGCCTCATAATTGCCTCCTGTTGTACGCCTTTTCCGTGGTACCATCACTTCATCAAAAGCGCTGAAATTAAATCGATGGGATGATCAATCAAAACAGGAGGCACACAAGGATAAAGAAATTACTCGACGTCTCAAATTGCTCTCCCCAAACATCACTATGTGCAAAAGGGCCTTTAGCTGCTTAGACAATGACGATTAATTCATGTGAGTGCTACCATTTTTACTTAGACTGTGTTAGAGGCTGTAAAACAGGAGAGAGTCTTGGTGCAAGAGGCAGGGGGTATGATGGGTTCCTCCACTTCAGTAAGCATAGTGACAACAGCATTTTTGGCTTTCTACTCCAGCAGGCGACCCTTTCGCTGTGGACCCCGCTGCTGCCCCCAGCAGCACCTAAAAACACGTACATGGGTTCAGATGACTGAACTCACACAGACTTAATCTCCACAATAACCAGTGTGTGTGTTCATCAGCACTTAGTCATTAAAATGTTGAAGTTTGCTCTTATGAATACTGGTAAAATGCTTAAAGATTAAGTAGAAGGGACAATCTATGGATGTGTTGTATGATTATTGTTTCTATATTCTTATTTACCTCCATGCGTTTGATTCCTCCAGGACCTCTGACTCCATAATATGAAGCGTCCACTGTGGGCCACCTGTGTTTGGGTGAGAGATCCTCTTCTGGCTCCTTAAAAACAATAAAGCTTAATTAAAATAACTTTACAGTGAGCTCCAGGAATAAAGAAGTTAGTAGCCCACTGTGTTGTAAACTTTTTGAGCTTATTCTACCAAAATCCTAACACAAAATCAAATACTGTTACTATGCAAAATTGCCATGAAAAACAATTTTAAATGAGTGAAAGCTGAAGCCAGAGCTTAACATGTTTACTCGACTGCCATGTGTCTCAGCCTATCAGACACAGCTGTGGTTCGTTATGATATTTACTGTCACACACACACCAGTGCCCATCCCACATGACTTATAAGACACAGAAGACACTGACACTACATCTTTAGTGCGTAATTTTTTTAAACATTACAGTGCAAACTAAAAATTTGTCTCCTCCCAAAAAACTTGCCACAAAAAATGTTCCTTCCTAGTTTTTAGAAATGAATGTTTTCCTTTGAGGTGTAGCCCTTAAATTATCATATAATGAGCAATAAAATATTTAACTGTTTTCAATCTCACCTAAATCACATAACAAACAGACTAGCCTGATCTTAACTATGCAACTAAAGACAGCTTTGACTTTTAGTTAAGCTGAGCTGCTTTTCATCCAGCATTACATTCAGAGTTCCTGCTATCACCGAGCATCAGCAGACCACCTTTTCTCATACATCAGGATCAGTATGCACTGAATATCATGAATATTAAACTCCAGCCTGAAAAATAGAAAACCCAGATGATGACTCAGATGAAAGTAAAGTTGTATAAAGTTGTTATTTATTCTATAAGTGCTCCTGTTGTGTGACCTCTTTGGACTTTTTTCCATTCTCCACTTCAAAATGTAAATGCCACAATAGTAACGTGGTAAAACCAAAACTTCAGAAATGCCCCCTCAGAAACCTACTGGTGATGTAACAGAAACATGTTTTTAAACCCCCTTTGTTCTACTCACAATGACAGGAGGAGGTGGCGCGGAGGGGCGAGCAGGGGGTGGGTCCCTGATCACCTGTAGGAAATAAGTGGGACCAGCCAGAAAACTTCCTGGCCAGACTGCAGCACTTTCACTTGAGGAAACACTCGAACTTGTGGGCAACTTCCCTAAATTACAAAAGCACCGAATTACGGTTCGTGCTTCCATGAGGCCTAAATTTGAGTTTTACATGCACACACGCATACATAGACTCACCACAGTGCAGCAAAGAGGCCAGAACCACCAGAGCAAAACCAGAGCCAGTAACAGCAACAGAGCCAGCAGCAACCAGAGCACCCAGGTCCCATCAGACTGCAACAAACACACACAAGAATCAGCTATGAACATCCCAAAACTGACAATACAGTGAGGAGGGGGTTTTTGCTACTAAATGATTGATACTTACACATGTTGTGGCACCGGATGGTGATTGGACTGGAGATGTATGATTGTCCATTGTTCAGACTAACTAGCACTTCAATTGATCTGGAATTATCACAACACAATCAGTGAGAACAACATTGGAAGAGTCAATAGTTCCTGCACACCTATTTACATTGTTCAGCCTCTTAATGAAGCAAAACAAGTTCTCCGTTGCTTCATTTTCAGGGCTACAAAGTTTGAGTAGCACTGCCATACAGCTATTCTTCTTGGTAACCTTGTCAGCTTCCCTGCTAGCCTTAGGGATTAGTGCCTCATTGAAAAAGGAAGTCATTGCCATTCATATTCTTATCATATTTCGAGCAGATTTCCGTGCTTGCCACATTTGTTTCTAAGTGAACTCAGCTGAGATTGTTTCTGCTCTGTCCTGGAGAAATGATCAAACTATGCATGAGTACAGGGGGAGTGTAAGAGAGTGGGTGAGACATGATGGAAACTGAGAGGTGAGTGGATACAGATAGAAAGAGAGAGAGAGAGAGTGCTGTTTGAAGTGGGTGAAGTTGTCTGCTTTGGCTCGCTCTCTAGATGCCACAGAGATATTCTGGTGGGACTGGCTTCGGTTCATCCAACACTTTAAGCTGTTTGAGCCGTTCACAGATTTTACTGTAAACATTGTTCTTGTCTCTCTCTCTGTTTATGCACATGAGAGATTTCTCGTTCTAATATCAACCTGCTGCATTTGCTCAGGCCTAATGGAGAAATGCTGATTGATTGAAATGATGATCCGCCCATACAGGTATCTCCAGTGACGCACTTCTTCTGAAGCCAGTGTTGTCAGAGGAATGCCAGGGTAATGATGTCATGAAATTATATCATGCCAACTATCGTTCCAGAACTGAATGTTTCTTTCACAAAGATTCATGTCTGTTTCTATTTATGGGAAACAAAGGCTCTATGTGTCGACCTGATGGTGAGAGAGAAGGTTGATGGGGCACAGAGATGTTCAAGACTCTGCAAGTATTTTCAACAAACTCAAATTTGGTAATAATTCATGCTGTACAAAAAAACAAAACAGATAGGAAAAAAAAAAAAGACAGAAATCACAATAGAAACAAATCATGTGACACAATGGGAAGCTTTCAGTCACTATTTTCAGTGTTCAAACATGAGTGTGGTCTCACAGCAGTGTATTAACAAATTTTTGTGGCCGCTGTTTCTTTTGTGGGTATACACCACTACCTTCAAATAACAATGACCAGAACACTATACAATATACAATAATTATATACAATAATGTAATTGTTGTTACACTTTTAATCACAGTTGAAAGTTTTTTGCCTTTAGGAGGAGACTGTCTGTGTTGGTGTTGTGTTGTGTGTGTGTGTGTGTGTGTGTTGTTGTTTGATGTGTGTGTGTGTGTGTGTTGACTTACTGGCCAACTTCATGCAGAACAGGAGCTGGACACAGCAGATAACCGTCTCTAACTACTGTTGGCTTCTGATCTGAGTAGAAACAGAAAGACACACAAACTGTGAGAACAGTTGCTGTCCATTAATAAAGAATTTTGCTTCAAAAACATTACATAAATATAAATACATAATTCAAAAGTAAATGGAAAATAAAAATACATCACTTTAGCTTGCAAAACGATATGTACACTGGCTGGCCAACAGAAAAGCTGTTTATGGCATTTTAACTCTTCATCTTCATCTTATTTCACATACTACAAATTACTGCTGTGATGATGTTACATTTCCTGTGTGTGTATGATGAGTTGGTAGAAGTAGAAGAAGCTGGTAGAAGTAATCAGACTTTTGTTTGTTAGTGTTCAATGCCACGCTACCTCCAGAATCTATTTAATTTGAAGCTGATATTCAAATTTAGATGCAGTTTTCCTCATTTTTTCCATCATAGAAACATTATAAATATCACAGCCAGGATCAGGGAAGGAACATTTACAGCAACAGAGTGACAGCAAAAGGAAGAATTTAAAAAAATTCCAGCAGAAGAGATAAAAACAAGCGAGTAAAGGAAAAGGAGGATATGATATGGTCATGGGTTATCCCTTCATGTCCTCTCAGTGACACTGTTCCCCTCCCCCACCCCCACCTCCATCGATCCTTTAATAGACACAGAGAACATGTCCTCCCTCCCTCTGCCCTCGTCTCATAATGTCTCCTCTGTTCTCCAGCTGAAGTCAATAAAAAGCAGCCACTGTTTGTTTCTGGACGTCATGACTCCGACTTTCCACTGCAGCACGGACATCCTGCACATCATATCACATTTCACTTCACAGACGATGTTATCCCAAAGTGCAGTGTAAAATGAACCTGTAACACTGGTTCATCCCCTGTGGTGTTGCAGTAAGTGCATCCTTAGCAGTGGCATCGAAAAGCTGACTGTGTAAGTCATGAGTGTGGTGTTTACTGACTGTATGTGTTTTGATTGGCAGTGAGGATGCAGAGCACGTTGTCTGTCCTCTTGGATCCGCTGAAGCCGCTGCCCCTCAGCACCACGCTGAAAGATTCTGGAAAACATTAGACACATTACACAACTATCACAGTGGGCTGACTGACCAACAGACCACCACTGCCATCCCTAGAGACACAAACACCACAACAAACTTTCTCCTACTAACTTACCATTCACGCAAACACTTGACGGCTCTATCGTGAATACATCAGTGCATGTCTGCTTCAGGATCTGTGTGGAGATTCATGCAACAGCTCAAGTTAGAGGTCTGTATTCACACACTCATACTATGCGCCCATTCATGTTTTTGTGCATATTTATATGTGGTGTGACCTCACCGAGTTGACGATGTCTTTGAGAGCATGAAACCCCGACAAAACTGGGAAGACTTGCTCTGTGCCATCTGCTATTTCAGCAAGCTGTGACAAAAACAAAAAAACCCCATTAGAGTTTACTCGCCTTTTTACTCGCCTTTACTCTTCCACTTGTTCTGGTTCAGTGCTTCAGCATCATTTAGGGAGGAAAAGGCTGCTTCTAGGATATAAAAGCTCTGGACAGCTGGCTGCAGCTTTCATCTCCCGCTTTAATGATAGCAGAACAGGAAGCTTGCCTGGCATTATTTAATTAGAGAGTGCTGTAATGACTTCCTCCTCAGACCACAGAGTACGCCCGGTCAGTAAACCAAGCAGAAGATCACTTGCACCCGAGACATTCTTGTCATGAAGTTACACAATTTTAAAGCCATGCAGTCATGCTTATTAACACTTATTACACAGTATGATAATGTGATTGAGAGGCTGCTGCAACAGCAAAACAAACAACTCTAATGCAGGAATGATTCAGGGCAGGGGTTATGCAACAACAGATGCCACTTTAAATTACATATTGCAGTATTATATTTCTCAACAAATGTAATTACAGTTTTTTCTTTGCAGTGTAAATTTGATTCAGGATAACTTAAGACCTCATGTTGACTGTAGAAAAGATCACATATCATAGCAAACACTGCAGAGCAATTGTTCTTAATCACTTGGATAATACATTTTTATACTCTATTTTTTCTTTCTTATCACCTCCGGTCCTCCAGTCAGCAGAAGACATTTGGGTTGATTCTTATTCTGCATGAAAAACAACTTTGAGGACACATTTGGTTTCATCCCTCAGTTCAGTGTTTTCATTCACAACACAATGCTCCCTTTCAACAACTCGATACCTGCTCAGGAAGATAACAAAATCTCTCCCACGATAAATCAAAACATGCTGCCTTACCAAATTTATTCCACTTTTTTTTTTTTTTTTTTACATAAACCAAATGCGGCACAAACTACAAACTAGAGACCTCCGTCAGCTGCCTGCTGCTCTGTCCTCAGGAGGATTCAGCTGAACTCAAACAGACTAAGCAACAAGTTCAAGGTGAGTTAATAAACCTGACCCAAAAACAACAGCCTATTGAAGTTCTGACCACAACCACTTTTGCTTTTATACA
This sequence comes from Lates japonicus, assembly GCA_033238685.1. Classification (NCBI taxonomy): domain Eukaryota; kingdom Metazoa; phylum Chordata; class Actinopteri; family Centropomidae; genus Lates; species Lates japonicus. The sequence continues at coordinate 213,998 of BRZM01002234.1, forward strand.
GAAATAAATAAAACCCCAGTGTTTAAACAGCCAGCAGTATCAGTAACTAACAGAGAGGTGTGTTCTTTCTCAGTGCAGCATGGCAGAAACCAACGAGACTCAGTACAGAGGGGCAGAGTAACAACATTGCATCCTCCTGCCTGTTTGTGTGTGTGTCGGGTGTGTGAGTTTGTGTCCAGAACTCAATGAGCTGTTGTTTTTAGGTCAGGTTGCTTTCACCTTGAACTTGTTGCTTAGTCTGTTGAGTTCAGCTAAGTCCTCCTGAGGACAGCAGGCAGCTGACAGGTCTCTAGTTTGTGGTTTATTATATATTTGGTTATCCAAAAATTGAATAAATTTAGTAAGGCAGCATGTTTTTGATTTGCTCATGGAGATTTGTCTTCCACAAGGCGGGTATCCAGGTTGAAGGGGCATTTATTGTTCAGATGAAACACTGAACTGAGGATGAAACCGTGTGTCCTCAGTTGTTTTCATGCAGGTGGGAATCCTTCAAGTATATTTCTGCTTTGGCTGGAGGACCGGGTGATGAAAGAAAATAGAGTATAAAAATATATTATCAGTGATTAAGAACAATTTGCTCTGCAGTGTTTGCTGATATGTAAGTCTTTTCTACAGTCCTTGGGGTCTTAGGTTGTCTGAATCAAATTTTTAGAAAAACTGTAATTACATTTGTTGAAATATATTCTCTTATTATATGATTTAAAGTGGCATCTGTTATTGCATAACCCCTACTTACAAATCAATTCCTGCATTAGAGTTGTTTGTTTTATATTATGACAGCCTCGATCACATTATCATACTGTAATAATTATTTAATAAACATGACTACATGGCTTCAAATTGTGTAACTTCATGACAAAAGATATATAAAATTTTGATGATCTTCTATTGGTTTAATGGGCGTACTCTATTGATCTGGGAAGTCATTTGCTTCTCTCTAATTAGTATTATGAGTAAACTTCCTGTTCTGCTATCATTCGACAGGAGATGGCTATTATTTATCAAACTTTATATCCTAGAAATGACCTTTTCCTCCCTAAATGGTGCAAATACTGGGTAGAACAAGTGGAAGAGTAGGCGGTAAAAAATGATGAAGCTAGTAAGTTTTGTTTTAAACAGAGTAGATGGCTGGTAGAGTCTTGATTTTGTCGGGGTTTCATGCTCTCAAAGGCATCATCAGCTCGATAGTCACCATGTAAATATGCAAAACATGAATGGGCGCATGGTAACGGGTGTGTGAATACAGACCTCCTAGCAGGCTGTTGCATGAATCTCCACACAGATCCTGAAGCAGACATGCACTGATGTATTCGTGAGAGCCGTCAATGTTTGTAATGATATTTAAATAGGAGAAAGTTTTGTTGTGGTGTTTTATTATCCTCTAGGATGGCAGTGAGTGATTCAGTCAGCCCTGCTTATTGAATTGTGTATTATCTAATAATAGATCTTTCCAGCGTAGTGCTGAGGAGCAGCCTCAGAAGGAACTGAAACAACGTGCTCTGCATCCTCACTGCAATCAAACCTGGTCAGCCGACACCACGCCATGACTTTTGATCAGCACTACAATTACCACTGCTGAGATGCACCACAGGGGATGAACCCAGTGGCCCCTGGTCCATTTGCACTGCCTGGATATCAATCGAGTGGTAGGGGGCATTTGATCAGTCAGTAGAACATGAACAGTGACAACTGGCTGCAGGCTTGGAGGACATTTGTGGACGGGGGCGGGACGTTCCGTGTGTGTGTGTGTGGGTGTGTGTGTGTGTGTGTGTGTGTGTGTGTGTGTGTGTGTGTGTGTGTGTGGTGTGTGTGTGTTTGAAAATTATCAGGGGTGCCCAAACTTTTTCATACCACTGTATACCCGGGGTCACACGCGCCCCCCCCCCCGGCATCGCTCGCCCCACTATTTGAGAAGCACTGCTATAGATCATGAAGACAACCAACATATATATACTGATGTTTAGAGCTGTTAGGGAGAGAGATCCATATTGGCTCAGATCCTCTCACAGGCTACTGCAGTGCTTGTGTTGATGCTGAACTTCTTTGTAATAAACTTCTATATACAAGCAAGACAGTGTCAGCGGAGATCTTCTCTTCATCATCTTCACATCATTACCATCAAATATACCACAAGAATTTGGCGTCACGAACTTCGGACGTGTTGTGGCCTGTGGCGTTCACGGCAACTTCAGCGCACCTACTCCCGCACCAAGCCGGCGGATTACAGTGAGCATTTCTCACTTATGGGGCGCTGGTTCGTTCGTTGATGTTGTGTGTGTTTGCTGTTTGGTCGCACCGTAAAGAATCGTGCTGTGTTGATGTTTGGAGTGTTGCTCCGTTCTAAATTTAGTTTTAAATTAAATTGTTGTTTACAACACAAGAGGGGGGAGTGTAATAGAGAAGTGAGGAAAATAAGAGTCTGAAGTGAAAGGAAGTGTAGAATAGCCTAATAAGTAATGATAAGGTGAACTAAATAACACCATGCAAGATTAATGAAGACTGGGCCCTCATCTTCTTAACGGTAAGACATGTACATTAGTCACTGCGTGAAAGTTGGCTTTGAGAGATATTCGGATTAGAGCAAAAAAAAAAAGAGGAACAACCCTGGGCCCAGGGATAATTGGACGGATGAAAAAAAAGAGATAAATAAAGAGAAAAAGCCGCAGATTTGGACAAAGCCCTCTGGGAGGCGGTTTTAGACGGGCCAAAAATCCTGGAAAATCACTAGGTGAATTTCGGGTCAGTTCTAGGAACTGGAGGTGTAGAGTGCAAAATTCAATTGTAAGTTCCCACTCGAACACTAGTTGACGAACAGTGTCTGAAGCAGCCTCTCATTGAATATCTACATTTCGTGAGGTAGCATAAATTTAGAAGGAAAATAAGAGAAAAAGGAGCGGCAGGAAAAGCATGCTATAGGATAAAGTATGAATGAGCAGATTTTGAGAATTTAAGATTGGATGTTGTTTGTGTTTTGGAATGAAGTTGACTCTGTTATGTGTTTTGAGGATCTTTTTTGTGCCTCTTTTGAGTGAGCAGTTTTTCTGTGTGTGTATGTGAAGCGCTGCCTCAGCTGTGTCTCAGCTGTGTGTGAAAGGTTGCAGCATGGGATGGTTTATGGGGTTTATGTTAAGGTGATAGACTTTATATTGAATAGGCATATATAGGTTGTGGTTGAAAATAGGAAATATAGTAATTTGTAAAGAAAGATATTTTGTCTTTTACTGGTAAAAACTTATGAGCTTCTTAAGAGAGGATGTTTTCTATGATTAAAACTTATGAGCTTCTTTCAAGAAGACGTTCCTTTTACTGTTAAATTGTATGAGCCTCCTTCAAGAAGACGTTTTGCTATTGTTTAAACAAATGAGTCTCTTTCGAGGGGCCTTTTGTTACTGTTAAAAGTCATGAGCCTTTTTTGAAAAGGACGTTTATGAATCTTAAAATTTATGAGCCTTTTTGGGGGACAGTTTGAATAAAATTTATGAGCCTTTCTTAAGGACGTTTTTGGGGAAAAAAAAGAGAGGAAAAACTTATGAGCCCCTAAAAAGGACATAGAAAGATTAGAGTGAGGATGTTTTGCGTGGATATGCATGGGTATAACAGACTTAAAGAGAAATAAAAGAATATTGGGAGATACAGTTTGTGGATGGTAATGTATTAATGGAGGAATTAAGATGTAGTGAGAGTGAAATAAACTAATTTTTTTATATTAGTGATCTATGGTAAGAAATTATAACTTGGTGTTTAGAAGAAGAAAACATCTGTTATAGATAAAAATGACCTGTGTGTTGACAGATAATGTGTTTAGATCATATTCGATTTTTTGTTGTGTTGTTAAAAGGACCTAGTGGGTTCATAAGATATTAAAGTCTTGTCTGTTTCTTCCCTTATTCACTTGTGCTGTGTGAGAGTTGGGAGAGAAAAGGAGGTGGAGTCCTCCAGGGTGCAGACGGGATGGTAGCTGGCCAAGGCATCACGTGGATTGAGGCTTGCTGACGACAGTGTGTGCAGCTCCTGAATCCAGTCTGCTCAAGGCCAGTGCAGTTTTATACACAAACTCTTTTTATAAATATCTGCATTTTAAACATACATGTTTATACTTATTTATAGTTATTGTTATTGATACACAGTTAGTCTGTTCTTATTTATAGGTTGTTATAAAAAAAAAGGGGGGGGGGGTTAATTTGGAATTAATAGAATATAATTATTTGTTTACATATGCATAACATATCACATGTTGTAGTTGTTTAAAGGAGAAGCTTGGCAATGGACTGACCTGTTAAGGCATTTAATTAATAGAATATAATTATTTGAGTTAAATGCTGTTGAATGCAGAGTGACAAATGTGAGCTTTATTGTCTGCGCATGGTTTATTCTAATTTGAGTGGTGTTGGGGATTGAATACTGAGACTTTTGATGATTTGAGGTTTATTGTTTATTGAAAACAGGAACATATTTGGTGATAGCAGGTCTCCTGTAGGAGTGTGTGGTCTTTTGAGCCTTATATAGGATTGGACTTTTTATTGGTAAGAATATCTGAAGAAACTTTATATATAATTTGACAGGTTGACTGTGTGTTTAGTTGATATCATATGTGGATTTAGTATTGTGAATTCTCTGTTATATTGATAAGTTTTTTGGTACCTTTGGAGTTGGCAAATTTATTGATTGTGGTAAAATAGGGACTTATAAAATAAAAAAAAATAAAATAAATAAAAAATAATAATAATAATAATAAATAAATAAAATAGGGAGAAATAGGTTAAGTATTTAAAGGTAGTTTTAGTAATTAGTTTTAATTTACAATTAAAGGAGTTATTACAATGTCGGAAAAGTATATTAAGATTCCAAAAGTAGTTACTCCTGTTGATGTAGTACAGAAGAATAATCCTTTAATTAAAGGTATTGCAAAGGTATTGGAGAAATGGCATAAGCGCTGGCCTGAAATTGACCAACCATGGCCAGTGGAAGGAACCCTTAACCCAGATGTAATTAAAATAATGCATGTGCTTGTGTCCACATATAAGGCGGAACAAAAAAAGGGCAAAAAAGGGGAAAAACGTAAAGAAAAGAGACAAGTGGAGCTTGGTGTTCTCCAGTTGTTTGAAAATGAGGGACAGAAATTGGTAAAAGCTGCAAAAGAAAGGAGAGATAGAGGTGTAGAAGAAATAGGAAAGAATGCAAAGGAAACAGAAAAATTAATGGCATAAATTAATGCACCCTTCTCACATGTGGATTCAATGAAGAAACCCCCACCTTATGAGAAGAAGGTGAAGTTTGAGGAAGTTTATCCCCAGCTTCCAGTGATCACTCAGGGGGGTAATTATCAAATTAAAGATGAAAATGACCAAGTAATAGAAGTGGGACAAGTGGAAACGACTATAACGATGTATCCAAGTTCTAAAAGTAAGAGGAAAACAATACGTTTGGGAGCTAAGGATGATCAGAGTGACTCGGAAGAGATTGTGGGTGGATATGATCCTAAAGTCAGGAGGATACTGGCTAGAGTGGAAAGGAGAGGAGATGAAACATGGAGGACAGAGGACTCAGAAGATGATAGCTCTAGTGAAAGTGAGAATGGAGACAGCAATTGGGAGGACCAGATTCCTTTGTCTTCAAGAGGGTTTTTTCCTGCGGCAACTAGCACTGGAATAGAAGAGGAGAAACGGACGGCCTTAGAAGAGGTTGAGAAAAGTATAAACTAATGCCTTTCGTATTTGCATGAGTCGTCTAGACCAGAAGATCAGAAGGTATGGGAGGACCAATTAAAGTGGCTGCAGGCACAGAAGAAAAACTTGCGGAAAAAAGACTCCCAAAAATCAGGTAGGAGATATACACTGCGCCCAAGAAAAGGGAAAATGTGTCCAGTGGTCGTCCGAGGACAGAATTTGGAGTACAAGCCTTGGCAGAATACAGATATGTCAGATATACTTGAGAAGTTACCTACTCTTCAAGATGGAGCACATCCTTGGATTTCGAAGTTGGAAGAGCTTATGGTGGGAACACAAGCTGCTATGGGAGATATCAAGAGACTTTTGGCTAATCTCCTTGGGGTTCCAGCTATGGAAGAGATTCTACAGAAAGCTGGACTTGACCGATATATAGGGACTGCTGTGAATGATTCGGAGTTGTTTGCGGCAAGTAGAGGCCGAGCGTGGAGAGCGTTGAGAGATACATTTCCGACAAATGTACATCCTGATAATATTCTTATTGAGCCATTAGGACAGGAAGAAAATCCAAGAGCCTATGTGTCGAGAGCCCATCAAGTGTGGAGAAATGTCACAGGAAATGATCCGGACTTGAATCAAATGGAGCAGTCAATTTTGCGGGCTAAAATACAGAAGGGGTTGCCCTTAGCAGTAAGGAGCAAATTGGCAGAGGTGGTTGGTCTTGGAAGTATGACAAAGGGTGTTTATATGGATCATATAGCCCATCAAGTGGAGCTATATAGGAAAAAGGAACATGATCAGAAAGAGCAGGA